>ML258875.1:0-27360 GCA_005239495.1 Nicotiana undulata
TACTAACTTCGCCAATTCAAGCCTAATTCTACATCGGGCATCCTAAAAATATTTTGAACACACCCCTAAGTCCCAAATCACCTAACGAAGCTATCCGAACCATAAAATACATATTCCGAGGTCGTTAACCAATAAGTCAACTCTTAGTTGACTTTTCCCATTTTAAGGTTGTTCTTAAGGACTAAGTGACTAAATTCTCATTTAACCATTTCGATTTCAAGCCTATCAANTATGCTGTATGGGGCTGAGTGTTGGCCAATCAAGAACGACAACATGCAGAAGATGAAAGTAGCAGAGATTAGGATCTTGAGATGGATGTGTGGGTTTACCAGGAGAGATATGATTAAGAATGAGGCTATTCGGACAGAGTGGGAGTAGCCTCCGTAGAGGACAAGATGCGTGAGTCGAGGCTGAGATAGTTCAGACATGTTAAAAGAAGAAGCATTGATGCTCCTGTCAAGAGGTGTGAGAGGTTGTCCATGGAGAGTTTCAGAAGAGGTCTAGGTAAGCCTAAAAAGTAGTTGGGAGAGGTGATTAGACAGGACATGGCACTGCTTCAGCTCACTATGGACATGACCCTCGATAAGAGGGTGTGGAGGTAGATGATTAAGGTAGAAGGTTAGTGGGTAGTTTTTAGTTGTTCACCGATAGTCTTAGTAGCATGCATGTCCCTTTATATCCTTAGATTTTTATTACTTTATGTGGTTTTGTTCGCATCAGGTATTGTATTCCCTGCTGCTATTATTTGGGACTACTTATCTTTTATCTCTCCCTTTTTTCTCTTCCTTCTCCCTTCATTCCTTGCTTTCTTCTTCTTCTTATTTCCCTTCCTAAGCCGAGGATCTATTTAAAACAGCCTCTCTACCTGCATTAAGTAGGGGTAAGGTCTGCGTACAGACCACCCTCCCCAGACCCCACTTGTTAGGATCATATTGGTGTTTTTTTTTTGTTAATCATATAATTCTCAAATGTTGATCATCTTGGATAGTAATGTAGCTACAAACTACGATAATATTGTTGAAAATCCAGTCCTTGTGGATACGATAATTTAAATTACTATATTCGACTAGCGAGCATATTTTCGTGTGTGTTTTAAGCTTGTCTAATTTTGGCGTCGTTGCCGGGGATTGGCAATCAATAGTGTTTGAAATATTATTAGTACTAATACAAGATTTTTTTTCTTTTTCTTTTATTTTGTTTTTCCCTTTTAACGGATGGCGTTATTTGACTGCGCGCAGGTTACAAGTTAGATTGGTGCATGACTCAATCTTTTGGTAAAGAATTGCTATCATGCGAGCCATAAATTGTAAAACGACTGCAACAATTGAAGAAGGAAAGAAATATCACTGAGATGTTATAAAAGGTTGGGCAATCCTCAACCAAAGATATGGTCGGAAACAATGTAGTTAATGTGGACCTAACTGCGAGAGAGGTAGCCCATCAAAGAGAAACAACTGCACGAGATGCTGCAGAAGCAACTTTTAGAATTGAAACAAGGGTTGCCTCAAACTCTACAAAACTGATGTGTCTTCAGAGGAAAGATGAACGAAGATCCAAACAATCTTCGAGGAGCTCATGAACACCTTCCAATATAATGGTGTTCCACAAGATGCAGTTTATCTATGGGAATTCCCCTTCACGCTGAAAAATGATGTGAAGTAGTGGCTTTGGAGCTTTCCCCAGGGATCAATTCGAACATGGGATGAGCTGACCAGAAAATTTCTTGACAAATATTTCTCCTAAGATAAAACGGGCAAGTTTAGAAGAGAGACACATAACTTCTGCCAGAAAGACAATTAAACTATGTATGAAGCTTGTGAGAGGTTTAAGGAGATAGTCAGCATGTGTCAACATAGCGATATTAAACTCTGGATGCAACTCCAGTATTTTTGGGATGGGTTGACACCAGCCTCACACAGAACGTTGAGCAATGCAGCTTGAGATCCATTAATGAAAACGACACTAGATGAGATAGCCACTATTCTCGATGAATTATCTGAAGATGCAAATTAGTGGCCCTTTGAAAATGCTGAAAGAGTAAGGACGGATGGTGTTCACCCGGTTTGATGCTAACATATCTGTGTGGGTACAACTTGATGCTATGGAGAAGGAGATAAGGAAGCTAACCTTAGCCTCAATACAGAGTGAGACTCATGTAACATGTGATATTTGTGGAAGAGGACACCTTACTCGTGAGGGTCAAGCCTCAACTGAGGAAGTTAATGCTCTTGGAAATTACAAATTTAGTGCAATGGGTCAGAGGCACCCCGGTTTTTCATGGAGTTCACCAGGAGGTACATTCAAATGCATGGTAACAAAATAACGCCAGACCTCAGGGACAATAGGTGCCTATTTTCCAAAATTAGTAGAGGGAGCAATTTTAGCCTCAACAACCAATTTAGTCTGGGTTAGAAGATATAATGAAGTCCTTCATTGTCAAGACATATGAGAGGTTAGATGCTTATGGTGCAGCTATCAAAAAACATGGCACAGCATTGCAAAATTTGGAGAATCAAGTGGGACAAATTGCTACCATATTGTACGAGAGGATCCTAGGTACGTTTCTAGCTGATACTGAAAGGAACTCCAAAGAAACTGTAAATGATGTAACTCTAAGAAGCGGGAAAGTATTGGAAGAGCCCACTCCGGTCCAAAAAGAGAGTGTTCCTGAAAAAGAAATTGGGGAGCAACTGAAAAATAAAGTTGATAAAATGAAGAAAGGTAAGGGAGAGAGTATAGAAAAAGCAGAAAGAGGAAACTTCAAGAATGGAGGACACTAATGAAGAGACCAAACACATGCCTGCTCTACACTTTCCTTAAAAGCTCTATAGAGAGAAGCTGGATAAACAATTTGAGAGGTGCCTAGATATGCTGAGACATGTTAATGTAAAATTGCCATTCACATAGGTGCTATCCTAAATGCCAGCTTATGCAAACTTCTTGAAGGAGATCCTTACAAATAAAAGGAAGATCGAGGAGACATCAGTGGTCAAGCTCACAGAGCATTGCAGTGCTATCTTACAAAATAAACTCCCACAAAAAAGTGGAGATCCATGGAGTTTTACTATACCTTGTTCTTTAGGATCTATTGAATTTTGACAAATCATTATGTGATTCTGGTGCCTCAATTGATCTAATGCCATTATCTATTTACAGGAAACTGGAGAATGAGATTAGAGAGATAAGTTCGGTACCAATATCTTTGCAGTTGGCGGACCAAACAACTATAACACCTGTGGGGATAGTAGAAGATGTTTTAGTGCGGGTAGATAAGTTCGTGTTTCTTGTGGATTTCATTATAGTACATATGGAGGAGAATAAGGAGGGTCACTCTAATTTTAGGAAGACCATTCTTAGAAATGGGTAGAGCAATATTAGACATACACAAAAGAAAACTCATGCTTAGAGTGGGGATGAGACAGTAACTTTTGAGATAAATGTAGAAACATGGGAGAAAAAGGAGAAGCCGACTGCAAGTGTTGAGTGGAAACTCAAGAGTTCGAAAGAAAAGGCTGAAACGAGTAGACAAAATAAATGTGGGGTGTACCCCAAAAAGCTGAGAAGAAGTTGTCCACTTGGATGTGTGTGCTAGTTCGGGCTAGAAAAATGGAGCCTGACTTTGATTCAAACCCCGACTAGAGATTCATAAAAGTTTCCTCTACCTTATGATTTTTAATTATGTGTCATGGGAGTATGCCACAACTTTAAGTGTGGGGTGGGGGATATTTGTATGTTGTCTGTATATGTGTTTGCTTTTTAGTAATTAGAAAAAAATATAAAAGAAAACCATAAAAAATTTAAAAAATTTGATTTTTCCCGAAGGTGGATATCATTCGACGGGTTTTTTAAGGGATTAAAGTCAAAAGGAAAAGACAAAAATATTTTCTTTTGTTATGCAGTGTAATATTCCCCCTTGGTTTTTCTTTGTGCTAAGGTTCTTTTCCAGGGGTTTTGTTTGAACCGGGTGCAGGTAGATTTTTATTTTTAGAAGTAGGAAACCTTGTGCTATGAGTTGAATAGAAGACGATATCTCTTAACTTTATAATGCCTTGATAATAGTGAGTGCTTTAGTTGTGACGCTTAGGCTCTGTTTTTGACTCTTGTATAAGTACCTTAAACTGTATAATATTAACTTTGCTTAGCTGCTTTTACTAGAGTGTCTTGATAATCCAATCTTGAATGAGTTATGTGCCATGTGTGTGTGAGGTTTTTGTGTTACTCGGTGCATTGCATTTGATGTCTAGAACTTTCATCGTGTGTTTGCAAAACGAAATAGTAGTTTTATTCAATCTTGGAAGTGATATAGGCATTTCTTTATTTAGCCAGTCATATGATTTTACCCACCTAATTGTTATGTATCTTAGTTAACCCCGTTGATCCGGTAATCCTGTTTCTTTGTCAACCACATTACAAACCTTGCCCATTTGTTTGAATTGACAATCTATTTGAACCATTTACCTCTTGCGAGCACATGAATTTAGAATGAACTTTGTAAAATTCGAAGTGTGGGGTAGTTGGTTTAGCTTTCGAGTGGAATTATTGAAATAAGGAAAAATGTGCACTGTTTTGAAAAAGTAAGAGTCACTTGAATTGAGAAAAAAAGAAAAAAAAAGAAAGAGATTAATTGTACGATTGTGAAAAATATTCCGTGATAGTGGTTACTTATGATGTAATTGTGCTTAAAGAAATGTGAGTTAATGTATATTGATGTGAAAGTGGAGTTATGGTTTGACATAAGTGTGGGGTTTTTAATGTTAAAAATGTATGTATTAAAGTGCTTAGGAAGGTGTAGTCTCTCTTATATCTAACTGTATCCTATCTGTCCTGCAGCTTTCCTTACAACCAATTAAAGTCATACCCGAGTCTTGACTGAATTACTCAATTAGTTGAGTAGTACACTACATGCAAGCCTATGGGTCATCCTTTGTAGCATATAAATGTTATTTATGAGAGTGAGCGAATTCTTCCTATCTTGAGTTCCTAATTGCTCTTAAATTTCATTGTGTGTGGAACTACTCTCAATTGTTGTGTGAGCGCACTTGATTCATGAAAGAAAGGTAATGATTGACCTCGATGTTAGAGTAAGTGAGTAAATTGTAAATAATGCATGTTACTTATGAGTCAAATCTTAAAGTGAAGATGTTACACTATTCTGCTTAGTCTATTTTAAATATTATGGGTGTAACGAGTTAGGAGAGTTGATTAAAAAGGCCGTGTCTATATGAAGTGTAGTTTGATTGCTCGAGGACGAGCAATGGTTTAAGTTTGGGGTGTTGATCGTAGGTTATAATCTCGTGTTTTAGTCGCTTATTGCACTCCAATTGCACTTTACTTGTGTTTGAGCTTTAATTGATTGTGTTTTGCACTTATTGTGTATTTTATGCCTTGTAGGAGTGATTCCAAGTTATGTAGATGTTGTGGAACTAATTCAAGCTATTTGTAATTTTGAAGTCTGAGTAAAAGCCCAGGGGAATAAGTCAGGATCGTCGTGTTTGGGGATCGAGGACCAAGTCTGTACGTCAAAAATCAACGACGAAGCAACTGCTGAAAAAATACACTAGTGCGACGCACAGTGCGACGAATCAGTGCAATTTTGTGTCAGAAATCGACAAACTTCAGAGACTGTGTTTTTGTGGTCTGACAAGAAAAATCACTAATGCTACGCAGTGCGACGCATGAAAAGCAATAAGTTTGCAATTTTCCTATTTCGTCTAGGAAAAGGGAATTTCGTCTAGGATCGACCATAGTTGGTATAAATACATGAAAAAATTGTATTTTATAGAAGTTTGATACATCTAAGACCTAAGGAGGCTAGAGAGAAGGTGGATAAGCCAAAGCACAATGAATTCATCATACAATCCTCACTGAAGATAAGAGTTTGGATCGTTTTATGTTTTCTTTATATTTGTGATGAATTACTCCATATATGTGGAGTAGTTCTCTTTAGGGATTGATGGATTTGGTGTATTGATATTTGTTTGTGCATATTAACTCTATTTTTTATGTATTGAATCATTTTGGGTGTTTTAATTGTTGCATCTATATTCACATGTTCATGTAACCGGGAGAGGCATAACTTTTGATGTTTTTGCATCATCATGTTGGTTGAATTCATTGATTCTTCTTAGTTATCGAAAGAGGCTAGTTGAACTATTATTTAGATCTAGTTAGGAGGATAATCGAAAGAGGTTCTCCTAAAGACCAATCCACTACGAATTCGTGCATATCATCATCGAGCATAAATTGGTTCATATTGTGAGGTTGAGACTTAATCAAGAGAGGAGTTTCTATTAAACGTGTTAACTAATAATTGAGTGAATTCATGAGACTCACTTGAACATTAGAAGTGAATTATTTAGAGTTAAATCCTAGACAATTATCATGAACCTATCCAATCAACCCCTATTTTCTCCCATTGATATCTTCTTTACTCACTTGTGTTGCGATTGCCATTAGTCAATTAACTCTACATTCATAGTTAATTTTTGTTTTAATCACATAATTCTCAATTGTTGATCATTTTGGATAGCAATCTAGCTACAAACTACGATAATATTGTTTAAATTCAGCCCTTGTGGATACAATATTTTAAATTACTAATACAACAATTTGAGAAAATAGAACAGTACTAAATAAAAATGAAAGGAAGGAGAGTCCACGGGCATCATAACATCTACCTCGAAGTCTCTGAATAGGTACTATCCACACTCTCATAATCACCGCGTCCTGATGTATCTGGATTTGCACACAAAGTGCAGAGTAGTATGAGTACAACTGTTGATACCTAATTTTTCCTCAAATTATTTTCAAACTTGCATATATACCTTCAAAATCAATTTTTATAACAATTGGTATTTTTCTATAATTTTTCCACATTTTTTATTAATTCATTCTAATTTATCCAGTATTTTCATCTCCAATAGTTAATTATAAATTGCATTACAAATGATTTCAAAAATATTTCCTGATTTAATGTATCATTTTAGGTCCTATTAAGGCAAAATTATTTCACAATTAGCCAAATTGGCACCATTTGGCTATAATTGTAATGACTTTGCAATTATAGCCTAATTACATATTTTATGCTATTTTTACTCAATAATTAGTCATTTTATATTTTTAATACTGGTTAATCATCTTAATTTAGTCTATTTAGCATCAATTTCATTTTTTATATAATTATTGGCCATTTTTATAAAATGCTTATCTATTTTTAATGGGTATTTAACATTTAGCCATTTTTAATTTCAATTATAGCCTAACTGAACCCTGTTATGCGATCGCATAGTGCGTCGCATAACCTCCCTCGCCAAAAACCATGGGGCAAGAATACGATAGCTATGTGGTATGCATTACCAGAATGTGATCGCATTCTGTACCGCATAGTTGTCCTCCATTTGGACAGTAGCCTTTCTAGGTATGCGACCACTATGCGGTCTGCATACCTGTTATACAATCACATAGTGCATCGCATAACGCGCAATTCCTGGAAAATTTTATCTTTAAAATTCCTGGGTACTTTTAACTCAAAATAGGTCCATTTTAAGAATTTCTATAGTTATACAACACGAGGAGCTATTCAGGCATTATTTTAGACATGAAATTTTACGGGTCTTTACAGTTATGTCGGCATCAACTAGGGAGTGGAGACCCTATGTAGGCAAAGCGACTAGGGAGTGGAGACCGTATAGTGGCCGCATACCTGGGCAGAATGTTTCCAGTTTTGGCCTATTTTGAGGGCCATAATGCGATAGGAATGCAGACCGATCGCATCCTGACCACACTCCGTGTCGGGGCTCCTAATTTCTAATTTTAAAACCCTACCCCCTGCTCAATGAAACACCCCTCCCCTTCATTTTTAACAATTTTCTGACTAAGAATAGAGAGAGAGAAAGAGAGCTCTTGAGAGAGAGGGTTTCAACATCATCCATTTGATTTTCCACAATTACCCAAGCCCGGAAATTATCGAGTTTTTTTCTTCTTCACTCAAAGAGGTAAGTCTTCACTCAAGTTATCCATTTGATTGAAGTTGCTTGACGGTCCGGTGATTTGTGATAGAAATTAAAAAGGGGGAAATTCGACACAAGGTATGTATGGCTAACTTTAACCTTTGTAGAATCCTCTTGTTGGTGTCCGAGCATTTGGTATGAGTTTCTTGCTTGAGCAGATGTGAATTGATTGTTCTAATGTGTTGAGACGTAATATTCTATTCTCTGATTGTCCTAGTTTATTGCCATGCCACCATGCTATGTGAGATCGTGAAAATGGTGATTCCTTGTGCTTACTCTATCATGTGCAAAGCTCGTTAACTGTTGAATACCTCGGTATGAGAGGATGTACTACGAAGCGAAAGAAATGATAACGAATCCAATTGTTGAATGTATCTAAGTGCTAAAGGCTGTGTAACAAATGATGAAAGTAAATATGGACTGATTTTATTGAGTTAAATGATTGTGGCAACACCATATATGAATTACTAATTGGTAATGATCATTGTTCCTTGATTTCACATAGTTGTTGGTTGATATGAACTGATGTTCTTCATGATGAAGATCCTTGTGATTTAATTGGTAGTGATTGTTGATATGAAATGTGATTATCTGGTGGGATCGGGTTGCACGCCGCAATACGGGGTAATAAGGGTGGATGAGGTAATAAGGGTGAGAGAAGGTGATAAGGGTGGCCGAGATAATAAGGATGGAATGTGATCACGTTGAAATGAAAATATGTGACATTCTTGAATATGGTGGTGTTGAAAAGGGGAATCTGTAAAACTCTTGATTTTGGTTGTTTCTGGTTCTGTGCAATACTTGTTGGTTCTATTAATATTCTCTTATATGTGTATTGCTTGATTGTACTTAGGGTAAAGTTTGTTCATACATACTATTACTATTCCACAGTACTAACGTCTCTTTTGCTGGGGGCGCTACATATTTTATATGGATGTAGGTTGTTCCATAGTAGGTAGCTCAGCCCGCCGTAAGTGGTGCCTCCTCTTCATCTCTTCAGCAGTTTTGGTGAGCCCCTCTTCTGCTCGGGGCCGTGTGTGGATTATACCACCCTCTTTTGCTTATGTTGTAAACGTATAGCCGGGGCCTTGTTGCCGGCAAGTTATGTAAAACCCCTAGTATTGGTAGAGGCTCCATAGACATGATGTGGGTGTATATATGTATTTTAGGGTAGTAACAGTACGTACTCGGAACCGTGGATCATGTTGGAAAGTTATTTATGTATTATTTATGTTTGGATATCAATCGTTGAAATGCTAAAAGAGGGGGAAAATGGAGTTATGTTGTAAAATGTACTTTGAATCTAAAATCGGCTAACTCACACGAAATAATGTATGTTATGAACGCGGGGTAATACGTTGGGTAGGAAAGGCAATCCAAGTCCGCTTGACTGGGTTCATCCGGTTAGGCACCGGTCTCGTCCCTCGATTTTGGGGCGTGACAAACTTGGTAACAGAGCCTAAGGTTTTAAAAGTGTCCTAGGATGTCTCGGAGCCGTGTCTAGTATAGCCTTCTTATCGGTGTGTTTTCGACCACATCTATAATTAGGGGGCTGCATGGACATTTAGGAATATACCCTTTCATTGTTACTCTGTCTCGTGCGATGAAGTGAAAGGTGAGAATGTCTCTATCTAATTCGTGCATTGTTCTAATTTTCATTAAATGGCGCCCAAGAAGAGAGCTCGACTCGGCCTAGAGGCCAATACCACCCCAAGTGTGGCCATACATCCTTTATCCGATGGTGCGGGTGAGAATGATTCCCCGACCTTGAATCTGCCTAACTCCTCCGTGCCAGGCCACTCTATCCCTATTCCTGCTCCAGCGGAGGGTACTGAAATTCCTCCCGCTAATGTTCCTAATTCTTCCTCAGTTCCAGCTTCCGGTGCCAGTATATCTGATGGGGACCTTAGGGGAGCTATTCAGATGTTTACTCAGTTAGTAGCCTCCCAGGCCCAAAGATCTCAGGCTGTCTCTGCGTCCTCTAGCGAGCAAGGGGATTCTTCAGGTTCTAGGGTCAACCAGGTTTTACGGTTAGCCCCTCCAGAGTTCACATGCACCGACCTAGAGGCCGATCCTCAAGATTTTATAGATGAAATGTACAAGACTCTCCGAGTTATGAAGGCTACTGAAACAGAGGGAGTTGAGTTGGCTTCCTATCGTCTAAAGGGAGCAGCATATTCATGGTTTGAGATGTGGGAGAGTTCCCGTAGAGAGGGGAGCCCTCCGGCGAGGTGGGTCGAGTTCGTAGATGCTTTCATGGATCATTTCTTGCCTACCGTGACTATGGCTGCCCGTGCTACAGAGTTTGAGGTCCTTAAGCAGGGCCACATGAGTGTGTAGGAGTACCATATGGAGTTTGTGCGCTTGTCCAAGTATGCTACCCACATGATGCCGACTATGGAGGCCAGAGTTCGTCGGTTGTTTCAGGGCCTTGCGCCCTTGGTTGTCAATGAGGATGCTACAGCTGCTTTGCATTCGGATATGAACTACGGAAAGAATGTGGGTTTTGCCTAGGCTACGGAGGATCTAAAATTGAAGATAAGAATGGAGAGAGAGAGTAGTAGTAGGGCCCGGTCAGCGGGCAACCCTGGGAACTAAGTTGGAGGTGGGAGATCAGCCCTTGAGAGAGGTTCATCAGGGCTATCTCAGTCCTATGCTCAGTCCTCAGCCAGTGCGCCGCCATCAGGGCATATTTATCAGCAGGGAGGTCGCTTTGGGCGGCCCGGTTCAGATAGCAGGAGGTTCCACCAGTCAGGTCGTTCTGGTGGGAGGTTTCACCAGCAGCGGAGGGCCCCATGCCCTAAGTGTGGGAGGTTCCATTCTGAGCCATGTTACTTGGATATTCCGGTATGCTTCAGACGCTGAGTGAAGGGTCATACCCAATGGGTTTGTCGTGCGCCCAGTCAGGGCACGGTTAGGGGCACTGCTCAGCCGTCCGGTTCTTCAGCCGCTACATCTTTAGCATGCCCTCCAGCTCCAGCAGGGCGTGGTGCAGCTAGGGGTAGAGCACGGGGTCAAAGGGGACCCAGTCGGTTCTATGCCTTGAGTGGTCGCCAGAGTGCGGAGGCTTCTCCAGATGTTGTCACAGGTATTCTTTCTGTAAAAATGCTTGATGCTTATGCTCTTATTGATCCGGGGTCCTATTTGTCATATGTTACTCCATTTATTGCTTCGAGTTTTGGGATAGAACCCGAACAGCTTCTTGAGCCATTCTCAGCGTTGACTCTGGTTGGTGATTATATTACGGTCGCGCGAGTATATAGGAATTGTGTTGTCACGGTGTGTGGTCGAGACACCACAGCCGATCTTATTGAATTAGAGATGTTAGATTTTGATGTAATCATGGGAATGGATTGGCTTTATTTGTGCTTTGCTAAACTCGACCGTCGAACCAGAATTATGAGGCTCGAGTTTCCTAATGGACCAGCTATTGAATGGAAAGGGAATGATGTCGTGCCGAGAGGTAGGGTAATTTCCTATCTTAAGGCCTCCAAAATGATCAGGAAAGGATGCATCCATCATTTGGTCCGGGTTGCGGACACCACTCAGAGGTGCCTGCTCCTGAGTCTGTGCCGGTTGTGAATGAGTTTCTTGAAGTGTTTCCGGATGAGTTACCTGGGATACCGCCAGATAGAGAGATTGATTTCGAGATTTATGTATTTCCAGATACGCAACCAATATCTAATCCACCTTACAGAATGGCGCCAGCAGAATTGAGAGAGTTAAAGGAGAAATTGAAAGATCTATTAGAAAAAGGTTTCATTCAGCCAAGTGTGTCACCTTGGAGTGCACCGGTTCTTTTTGTTAGAAAGAAAGATGGATCTCTTCGAATGTGTATTGATTATCGGCAGCTCAACAAGGTCACCATCAAGAAAAAATATCCATTGCCTCGGATAGATGATTTGTTTGATCAGTTACAAGGTGCTAGGTTCTTCTCAAAGATTGATTTACGGTCAGGGTACCACCAGTTAAAGATCAGGGAGCAGGATATTTCTAAAACTGCATTCAGGACTCGTTATGGGCACTTTGAATTTTTGGTCATGTCTTTTCGGCTAGCCAACGCCCCAGCAGCTTTTATGGATCTTATGAATCGGATTTTCAAGTCGTTTCTTGACTCCTTCGTGATAGTCTTCATTGATGATATCCTTGTTTATTCGCGAAGTCAGGAAGATCATGCTAATCACCTCAGGGTAGTTCTGCAGACTCTTCATCAGCACCAGTTTTATGCAAAGTTTGCAAAATGTGAGTTTTGGCTAGAATCAGTCACCTTTTTGGGCCATGTTGTTTCTAGGGAAGGTATTCAAGTTGATCCCCAAAAGATTTCAGCGGTAATGGATTGGCCTAGACCAACGACCCTGACAGAGATTCGTAGTTTCTTGGGTCTAGCTGGGTATTATCGGAGATTCGTGAAGGGATTCTCTACTCTCGCCTCCCCATTGACTAAGATGACGCAGAAAGCAGTTAAGTTTCAGTGGTCCGATGCTTGTGAAAAGAGTTTTCAAGAATTGAAGTCGAGATTGACTTCGGCACCAGTGTTGACCTTGCCAGAAGGTTCGGAGGGATTCGTGGTTTATTGTGATGCTTCGAGAGTTAGTTTAGGGTGTGTGTTGATGCAGTGTGGTAAGGTTATAGCATATGCTTCACGACAGCTCAAGAATCACGAGAAGAATTATCCGACGCATGATTTGGAACTCGCAGCAGTTGTGTTTACATTGAAAATTTGGCGGCATTATCTTTATAGGGTCCATGTGGACGTGTTCACAGACCACAAGAGTCTTCAGTATTTATTCAAGAAGAAGGAGTTGAATTTAAGGCAGCGAAGGTGGTTAGAATTGCTCAAAGATTATGATATGAATATTTTGTACCATCCAGGAAAGGCGAATGTGGTAGTCGACGCTCTTAGTTGGAAATTCATGGGTAGCTTGGCATATTTAGAAGCCGGTCAGAGGCCTTTGGCTCGTGAGGTTCATCAGTTGGCCAGTCTTGGGGTCTGTCTTTCAACCTCAGATGAGGGGAATGTCGTGGTGCGTAATGGAGCTGAATCTTTGCTTGTAACGGAAGTCAAGGAAAAACAATTCAGAAATCCAGCATTGATATAATTGAGGGAAGCAATTTTGAATCACAAAACTTCAGCATTTTTACTCGGCAGTGATGACGGTGTCTTGCGAAGTCAAGGGAGATTGTGTATTCCAGATGTGGATGATCTCCGAGAAAGAGTGATGAATAGGCTCATAATTCTAGGTATTTTGTTCACCCAGGTTCTACGAAAATGTATCACGATCTCAAGGAGATTTATTGGTGGAATGGTATGAAGAGGGGTGTGGCAGACTTTGTGTCTAGATGTCCGAATTGTTAGTAGGTGAAGGTCGAGCATCAGAGGCCCGGTGGGTTGACTCAGCTTATGGAAATACCGATGTGGAAATGGGAGGTGATCAATATGGACTTTGTGGAAGGGTTACCTCGCACTCAGCGCAAGTTCGACTCAATTTGGGTAATAGTTGATCGACTCACGAAATCAGCTCACTTCTTGCCAGTCAAGTCCAGCGATACTGCAGAACAGTATGCTCAGTTGTATATCAAGGAAATAGTCAGACTTCATGGCACTCCAGTTTCTATTATCTCGGATCGAGGGGCCCAGTTCACAGCTAACTTTTGGAGGAAATTCCAGCAAGGTTTGGGTACTCAGGTAAATCTCAGCACATCTTTCCACCCACAGACGGACGGTCAAGCAGAGCGGACTATTTAGATGCTTCAGGATATGTTACGGGCTTGTGTTTTAGATTTCAAGGGTAGCTTGGATGGTCACTAGCCGCTTATAGAGTTTGATTACAATAATAGCTTTCATGCTAGTATTCAGATGGCCCCATTTGAGGCATTGTACAGAAGGAGATGTAGGTCTCCGATCGGATGGTTTGAGGTTGATGAGGCAGAATTGTTAGGACCAGATCTTGTGCACCAAGCTATGGAAAAAATTAGAGTCATTCAGGAGAGGATGAAACTGCTCAAAGTCGTTAGAAATCCTATGCGGATGTTCGTCGTAGAGATTTATTCAAGTAGATGATTGGGTATTCTTAAAGGTATCTCCCATGACGGGAGTCATGCGGTTTGGAAAGAAAGGGAAATTGAGCCCAAGGTATGTCGGGCCATATCAGATCGCTCAAAGGATAGGGAAAGTCGCGTATAGGCTGGAATTGCCCCCTGAAATGTCATTAGTGCACCCGGTATTCCATGTGTCTATGTTGAAGAAGGTAATTGGAGATCCATCCGCCATCGTGCCAGTTGAGACCATTGAGATTAATGAAGAATTGTCATATGAAGAGGTTCCGGTTGCTATTCTTGATAGGCAAGTCTGTAGATTGAGAAACAAAGAAATTGCTTATGTTAAAGTGTTATGGCGAAGTCAGCAAGTCGAGGAAGCCACGAGGGAAGCGGAAAATGAAATGAAAGAAAAATATCCCCATTTGTTTGAACAAGTCTAGTATTGATCGTGAGAATCACCATCTCTCAGTGAATTCGCCCTTGTGTTTGATCTCGTGTAAAAACACCTCACTCCTGATCTTCTTTGTTATTGTAACATCTCAAGTTGTGTCATATTTGCGCATGTTGTGATTATTTGAGTAATGTGCAGCTCTTTGTAGCAAGCTAAAATTTTGTGCAATTCATGTGGTAGTTAGATGATATGCACGTTGTGGTATTGACTAAATTATGTATAAGCAGGTTGAAGAAATTGAATTATGTATGATTTAATGGGATAACTGAAGTGTGTGCGTGGTTAGGGTAAGTGAAACTATGTGATGGTTAAAAGATTAATAGAAGTGTAGATTGGTAATGATTTATTGAAGTATATATATGGCATGTGGAAGCAATTGAATATATGCAATTTGTTGAGGTAATAAGGTTATATACAAGTTGTTAGAATAACTGCATTATGTAGCATTAAATTGGAAATGTGTTTTGGGAGCTCTCTAGCAGGTAGATAGGCCTAATTACAGAGGAAACTCTGGCGAAATGTTCCAAAAATATCGGAGTTAGTGAAAATTTGGGGGTTGGCATAATGTGTTTTCAAAACCAAATGATTTACCGATCCTCATTCGAGGACGTATGATTTTAAGTGGGGGAGGATGTAAAGACCCGTAAACTTTCATGTCTAAAATAATGCCCGAATAGGTCCTCGTGTTGTATAACTGTAGAAATTCTTAAAATGGACCGATTTTGAGTTAAAAATACCCCCGGAATTTGAAAGATAAAAAATTTCAGGAATTGTGTGTTATGCGACGCACTATGCGATCACATAACAGATATGCAGACCGCATAGTGGTCGCATACCTGGGCATAATGTTTCCAGTTTTGGCCCATTTTGAGGGCCATTATGCGACAAGAATGCGGACCGCATAGCAGGAATGCGATCGCATTCCTGACCGCATTCCGTGTCGGGGCTCCTAATTTCTAATTTTAAAACATGACCCCCTGCTCAATAAAACACCCCTCCCCTTCATTTTTGACAATTTTCTGACTACGAATAGAGAGAGAAAAAGAGATCTCTTGAGAGAGAGGGTTTCAACATCATCCATTTGATTTTCCACAATCACCCAAGCCCGAAAATTATCGAGTTATTGTCTTATTCACTCAAAGAGGTAAGTCTCCACCCCATTTTCCTTAAATTTCCATATTTTGGTTAATAAGTAGAGCTCCCCTAAAGGAGTTCTTGAAGATAAAAGTAAATAACTTTGCATGCATGTCCATTAATTGCCACAATCTAGTAAAAGAAAGTGGGTTAGAGTAACTATTCACAAAGAAGGGATTGGTAATCTAAAGGGGTCACATAGCATTCGATAAAATGCCTAAACGAGCTCGAATTGTGTTCATGATTCCCAATTCTAAGATGGATATGTTACATTATGAATTAGATTGACTTTGCTTGATGGTCCGGTGATTTGTGATAGAAATTAAAAAGGTGGAAATTCGACACAAGGTATGTATGGCTAACTTTAAACTTTGTAGAATCCTCTTGTTGGTGTCCGATCATTTGGTATGAGTTTCTTGCTTGAGCATATGTAAATTGATTTTTCTAATGTGTTGCCGTAAGATTCTATTCTCTGATTGTCCTAGTTTATTGCCAAGTCACCATGCTATGTGAGATTGTGAAAATGGTGATCCTTGTGCTTACTATATCATGTGCAAAGCTCGTTAACTGTTGAATACCTCGGTATGAGAGGATGTACTACCAAGCGAAAGAAATGATAACGAATCCAATTGTTGAATGTATCTAAGTGCTAAAGGCTGTGTAACAAATGATGAAAGTAAATATGGACTGATTTTATTGAGTTAAATGATTGTGGCAACACCATATATGAATTACTAATTGGTAATGATCATTGTGCCTTGATTTCACATAGTTGTTGGTTGATATGAACTGATGTTCTTCATGATGAAGATCCTTGTGATTTAATTGGTAGTGATTGTTGATATGAAATGTGATTATCTGTTGGGATCGGGTTGCACGCCGCAACACGGGGTAATAAGGGTGGATGAGGTAATAAGGGTGAGAGAAGGTGATAAGGGTGGCCGAGATAATAAGGATGGAATGTGATCACGTTGAAATGAAAATCTGTGAAACTCTTGAATATGGTGGTGTTGAAAAGAGGAATCTGTGAAACTCTTGATTTTGGTTGTTTCTGGTTCTATGCAATACTTGTTGGTTATATTAACTGTCTCTTATATGTGTTTTGCTTGATTGTACTTAGGGTAAAGTTTGTTCATACATACTAGTACTATTCCACAGTACTAACGTCCATTTTGCCGGGGGCGCTACATCTTTTATATGGATGTAGGTGGTTCCATAGCAGGTAGTCAGCCCGCCGTTAGTGGTGCCTCCTTTTCATCTCTTCAGCAATTGTGGTGAGCCCCTCTTCTCCTCGGGGTCGTGTGTGGATTATACCACCCTCTTTTGCTTATGTTGTAAAGGTATAGCCGGGGCCTGGTTGCCGGCAAGTTATGTAAAACCCCTAGTATTCGTAGAGGCTCCGTAGACATGATGGGGGTGCATATATGTATTTTTGGATAGTAACAGTACGTACTCGGAATCGTGGATCATGTTGGAAAGTTATGTATGTATTGTGTATGTTTGGATATCAATCGTTGAAATGCTAAAAGAGGAAAAAATGGAGTTATGTTGTAAAATGTACTTTGAATCTAAAATCGGCTAACTCACACGAAATAATGTATGTTATGAACGCGGGGTAATACGTTGGGCAGGAAAGGCAATCCATGTCCGCTTGATTAGGTTCATCCGGTTAGGCGCCGGTCTCGTCCCTCGATTTTGGGGTGTGATGTCACCACTCCCTAGTTGATGCCAGCATAACCTGATACCAACATAGGGTCTCCACTCCCTAGTTTATGCCAACGTAGGGTCACCACTCCCTAGTTGATGCCAGCATAACCTGATGCCAACATAGGGTCACCACTCCCTAGTTGATGCCTACATAACCTGATGCCTGCATAACCTGATGCCAGCATAACCTGATACCAACATAGGGTCTCCACTTCCTAGTTTATGCCAACGTAGGGTCACCACTCCCTAGTTGATGCCAGCATAACCTGATGCCAACATAGGGTCACCACTCCCTAGTTGATGCCTACATAACCTGATGCCTGCATAACCTGATGCCAGCATAACCTGATACCAACATAGGGTCTCCACTCCTAATTGATGACTTCCCAACATAGGGTCTTCTCTCCCTAGTTTATGCCAACATAGGGTCTCCACTCCTTAGTTGATGCCATCATAACCTGATAATCTCCGGCAACAGTGCAAAAACTTCTTGGCTCCAAATGCACATGCATGTATGCGCGGTCGACAAGTAATAAAGTGATGAGAAAGTATTGTTCCCATGAGGATATGATCAACTGTTGTCCAATCTAAACTATTTATAAATTTATTGCTCAAGTGAGTGTGAAGAAAATGATTGTGATTTTAGTAACTAAATTGCTACGAAACTAATAAGAAAACAAGAAAATACAATCGCAAGTAGATCAAACAAACACTTAGAAAGAATTCAATGAGATGAGGATATTCCAGGGTTATGGGATTAATGTCTCTCCTATTGTATTTTTCCGTTTGACGTAATCTCTTAGCTTATCTAATTTATTGATTAGAGGGGATTATTATGCTCGCGAAGTTCTTTCGACGCTTTGCTCGCCTATTCAAGCCAACCTAAGACTATATGTCTTAAGAAACAAACTTGACAACGATGCATGTATATTTCCTGCAAAACTAACCAAGCAAGGAAACTAAAATATGTCTATCCTAATCGCTAATCTATTCTTCGATGCCCCGATTCAAGAATTTACTCTACTCAGTTTTATATTCAATCTTAGTTCCCACCTTCGAGTTCAACTATGAATTCGTAGATAGTTTTGTTAGCTACGCAATAGAATAATTAAGTAAAAGATTGAATAAACAAATTAATATGATAGATTCAAGTAACATAATCAACCATCAAAGTACAATAGTCAAACACTACCCATAACCACGTAATAACGAGGTTATTAGCCACTCATGCTCATGAAAATAAGCAAAATATTATTTTCAAACATAAAAACTATGAATATTAGATGAAGGATGCAAGAATCGATGAATTACATGTTCCCGAGTGTTCTGTACTTATGTTTTTCTCTCAAAGTGGTGTCTCCCTCTCCAAAATAGGTTGAGAATTGCTTTTGTATTAGTTGGGGAATCTTAGGTCGAAATGACCTTGTCCTGGGCGAAGTAGAACAATTTCCCGTCACCCAGCGCCTAGGGTAGCGTGGGGCGCTGGCCGTGGAGCTAGGAATTTCGGTGCTTCATTGTCCCAATTTTTCATTTTGTTTCCTTTTTGCTTCAAATCGTGCACTTTCGTCCCACATTGTCTTCGGCAGACTCCTACACATAAAAATACCATGAATTCACACAAATCATTACATTACACATCCGAAATCTACGAAGCATGAGTAAAATGCGAGGAAAGGTGCATATAAATATACATACTTTAAGCCGAATATCAATATACTCAAGTCATAATACATCATACAAAGCTACTCAACACCTCAAACCACCGAACGAAATGAAAATGCCCAAAATGACTGGTTGGGTCGTTACACATGTGAAAAGGCTCCAAGATTTTAGACTCAATAACTTTTTGGAATGGTTTATTTGGATCTTAACTCCAAAGATATAGTATGCCTTACCCATATCCTTCATGTCAAATGACTTCGAAAGCCATGGATTGATAGTCTTTAAATAATCCAAATTATTTTCGGCCAATAAAATATCATCCACGTAAAGAGAAAGTATTAAAAACATCCCACTGGACTTCTTCACATAAATATAATGGTATTCATTGATCATGGTGCAATCATAAGAGATCACCTCCTTGTGAAATCTCAAATACTATTGCCTTGAAGATTGCTTCAGGTCATAAATAGATCTTTTCAATTTAAAGACCTTCTTTTCTTGGACTTTAACGATGAAGCCCACAGGTTTTTTCATGTAGATTTATTCGTTTAGTTCTCCATTGAAAAAAGTTGTCTTCTTGTCCATTTGGTATAATTCCAAATCCAAAGGTGCAACAATAGTCAAAAGTAAGCGAATTGAGGTAAATTTCATGACTGGTGAAAATATTTTATCATAATCCATTCTAGCTTCTTGAGTAAAGCTTTTTGCCACGAATCGTGCCTTATATCTTTCTATTGGCCCATCCACTTTGCGTTTAACTATGAGAATCTATTTGTTCCCAATGTCCCTATGCCTATGCGGAAGGTCAACTATATTCCAGACTTTGTTGGTTTTTATAGACTCTAATTCTTCTTTTATTGCTTTCATCCACTCATCTTTTCCAGGGCTTGATAAAGCCTCGATCACAGACTTTGGCTCATCCATTTCTACGATAAATACCAAGAAAATGTAATCTTCAATCTCATAAGTACATTTAGGCATATTTTTTCTGTTTCCCTTTCATAGTTGAAATTCAGCTTCGTTAGAAGGATTTTTGGGATTGAGAATTCCCACTCCCACTCGGATCAAGAATAAGATCCTGATCAATTTGATTATCAACCATATCAGAAGACATTTGTTGACTATCTAAGTTCAACATTTTATAAACAAACTCTCCATTATTTACCTCGCGCTTTTTAGAAAATCATTTTCCAGAAATGTGACATGTCGTGATTCAATATCAGTAATACTTCCATCTTCTATTTCACCTATGAATATATACCCTCTGAAGTATTCTGAATATCTTATAAAGATACATTCCTTGCCTTTTTGGTCTAATTTAACAAACTTGCTAAAAGAATCTTTTGCATACGTAGCACAACACCAAGGTCGTAAATCATTTAAGTTTGGTTTATGACAAGTCCAAAGCTCATAAGGAGTGAAAGAAACTTATTTAGAAGGCACTTTGTTCCATATGTAGGCTGCAGTTAACAATGCATCTTCCAAAAAGGAGATAGGCAAATTTTCTTGCGCCATCATGGACTTTATCATGTCTAATAGTGATATATTCTTCCTCTATGCTACACCATTTTATTGAGGTGTGTAAGAAATAGTTAACTGTCTTGTGATGCCCTTTTCGTTACACAATTCTTCAAATTCTTTTGATTGATATCCATGCCCTTTATCGATTCTTAAGATCTTAATCATTTTGTCTAATTGATTCTCAACTTTGTTCAAATATTTCTTAAAGCATTCAAGTGCTTCAGATTTATGAGAAATCAAATAGACATAATCAAAGCGCATGAAATTGTCAATAAATGTAATAAAATATAAAGCACCAGACATAGCCCTCATATTCATTGGACCACAGATATCAGAAGTGATTAATTGCAATGGAAAATCGGCTCTCTTAGCCTTTCCAAATGGTCTACGTGTTATATTTTCGTCAAGACAGTTTTTGCAAGTTGGCAATTCACTTTTGGAGAAAGAACCCAAATTTCCTTCCTTAGCCAATATATTCATTCGATCCTGCCATATGTGACCTCATCTTGCATGGCATGTAATAACATCATCACCATTATTACTAGAATAACCATAACACAATGGTCAATATAGTAGTTATACGTAGAAGAATTACAATCTAACAAAATAAAACCATCATAATGATGTCCAAAATTATTTTTAAAAAAACATTGTCTAGAGTAATGCTATGACCATTGTGACTAAAGTTCAAATTGAAATCTGAATCTAGAAGAACAGACACAGATACTATGTTTCGTCGAATCTCTAGAACATATAGGACGTCATGCAAAATCAAATATCGACCACCACGCATATCCATTCTGCTAGTTCTTATCCCTTTAACTTCAAGCTTTGCATTATTTCCCACATATACATGCCTTGATCTAGGTGAAACTCGACGAACTTGTATAAACACTTCTCTATCACGGCTCACATGATTGATGGCCCCTGAGTCTACAATCCATACATTATAAGATTCAGTTAGTAAAATAGCACTAGAAACATATATAGATCTTAGAGATGCATTTTGAAATGCTACCTCTTTGTGCTCGGTGCACTCACGACCAAAATGCCCTGGAACTTAGCAATTGCCAAACTTCATCTTATCTTATCTTTCTTCTTGTAGAAGCGGTTTCCTTTCTTGGAGTTTGGCTTGTTTCTTTTCTTGGAGGATCCTTCTCTAGTCTCCTTACCCTTTCATTATTTTTCTAGTTTCTCTTGCGCTTGAAACTTGAAATCTTTGTATCACTTGATTCTGCCACATAGACACTAGGTACAACCTTAGCGGCACCAAACCACTTGTCTTTATGATCAACATGGAGGGAAATATCAACAAAAGTTTTGATGTTATCATTGTGGGTCAAGTTAAGCTTCATATGTTCCCAATTATTGGGAAGAGACCAAATCACTGCATGAACATGCTAAAAATCAGAGAGAACATGACCACCATTTTTGAATTGAGCAATCATATTTCACATCACCCTTATATGTTGCTTGACACTGTGATCATGATATTTTTTGTACATGTCAAACTTGATTGTCACCTGTCTAAAGCGAGCAATTTTACCCCCATATACCACTCTTAAATGTGCCCACATGGCTTGAGCAGGGATATTACTCACATTCATGAATGAGACCATCAACAACTAAACTTATAATAATTTCACGTGCGTTGAAATCTTTCTTTTTCAAATATTGTAAGTTTCCAGATCCCTCCTATATTGGGTGTTGATACCCAATTTTTCCCCTATATATTTTCAAAACACATATATATTTTCAAAATAATGCTTGAGCATCAACTAGCATTTTTTCATAATTTTCTGTAATTTAAAATATTTTTAATTAATTTATCCTAGAATTTTTATTATCTAAATAATTACTAATTTCATCACAAACGTTTTTATAGTAATTTTATTGCTTAATTTTTATAATTTATATTTATATTAAGATTTAATTATTTTATGCATAATTATATGTACATCTTGAGGTTATAATTGCAATAACTTCGCAATAATAGTCCATGTATGCATAATTGCATTATTTACTCGAAAAATAATTTTTTATATTTTTATAATATTAAGTAATTATTTTAAGTCATCTTTCATATACAAATAGAATTTTTATTCTTTATTAATTATTTTTATAAACTATTTTATATAAATTTAAGTGGGTATTTAAAATATAGCCCTTTTTATTAAATTTTTCGGACCTACCCAATAACCCAATACCCTATCCAGCCCAATTATCCTAACCCAAAACGCATAACCCTGACCCAACTACCCATACCCATCCAATAACCCGCCCCGTCTAAAATTAATCTTGGTCGTTGATCTCAGAAGATCAACGACCCAGAATCCACCTTCCTTTTTTAATATACCAACCCATAAACCCTACCCTCATTATTCCCAACCCTCCGTCTTTCCATCCCCTTATCTCCTCTCTTCTCTCTCACCCCCCTCTAACCCTTGCCCACCGTCACAAATCCCCTCTTGATTCATGGGATTTTTCTTCGATCCCCTGCCTTATCTAGCCTCATCTCTCTACTGCTTGTATGATTTTCATGTTACTTGATGGAATCTCAAGAGACTCGAACCAAATCTGGTTCAAAGTCTCTCATTTCTCGATTATTCTGTCTACGTTCACTCTGATACTTGTGAGTACGAGTATTTTTGTATTTTTGGGGTTTCAAATATCTGGTTCAAACCAGATTTGATTCGCTTCTGTTTATTTTCATGAACCTGACTATTTTCGTGTTGAATCCGTTTAGATCTCTTTAGATCTAAAATGATTTTGTGTTTGCTTTGGTATTTATCCCTTAAATTTTCTATTTCTTACAGGTTTTTTACTATTATTATCGACCGATTTTATTTACCCCAAAAGCTAGGGTTTTGATATCTAAGGGATTTCTGCAAAAAATGTTTTTAACATTTTAAATGTTTTGATCTCTGATTTTTCTCATTTATTTTTTATTGATTTTCACCCGGTTCAATCAAGTTCCATCTATATGTCTTGGTATTTCTTAGGGATTCAATTACTCGACTATCTATTCTACTGTTTTGCCCATTTACCTTTCTGTCAATTAAAGAGTTAATTGATTTACTTACCTAAATTAGGGTTTTAATTTAGTACTCGTATTTCCTTGTTAAGTTCTTACATGTTCTTACCTTCTTTATGTACATGTACTACTGGCTGATTTTGTGTTCTGACTCCTACTTGATTTTAGAATTAGTTCTTACTTTATTTAACCTCATTCTTAGCTACTGATTGATTCTGTGTGAGATTTTCCTTAAATTAAGTACTTACTTGATTCTGTCATGTTAATTGATTCACGCTGACCTTAATTGATTGATTAACTTATTTTCATACCCTATTTGTATGTAATTGATTTTCATACCTTATTTGTTTTACTCTATTGTATGCTATAAAAACCCTTCCCATGATCTGATTTTCAACACGCTTTACAACTTCTTCACTGAATAACTTTATAACTTTCAAGCTCTCTCTATTGTTCAGATTTCTGGACAGTTTGGCCGGCTGAAAGCCAAGGCTAGATCCTCTGGGTTCAAATTTCTATTGCATTCCTGTTTGCTTTCTTCTCAACTGGTATGCTTTAACTTTTGTTATCCTATTACGTTCTATGTGCTTTATTTGGTTAGTTTATTTCAAATCCTCGGCATGATTCCGACTGCCATATGACTACATGATCCCACTTAGTAAAAATGCTAAACTAAGTTATCTTCAATAATGTGAAACTCTTCCTAAGTCAGTTCTGAACTTTACTAGATATTGCAAGCATGTAATATGTGGCTAATTCTGTCTGTTTAATTCAAGTGTTCTTGATTTTGTGATTTCATTGAATACTGGTATGAATATCTTGCCTAAACAAATGTCAACCTGTTTGAACTATGTGCTGAACCTAAATTATGTTTGTTTCTAGGTGCAGTTTTGTTTGCAATCCTGTAATCTAAATTTGTTTGCTCCTGAAAATTAAGATATTTTCTAAACCAAACCACGTTACCCTCTATGTACTGGTTTTCAAACTTCTACTCATAGTTATTTAGGTTCCTACCACCCCTAGTGTGAGCACTGCCTAGGGTCCTTGAGACTCCTCCGAACAATGACACATTGGGGATGGTTTTCCAATATTTCATAAATTATTTTACTAAGTGAGGTTCTAGTGTGAGCATTGCTCGGGGTCCATGAGGCCCTTGGGAACTTTGACACACTAGAAACTTAATTTTATGTGCCATGGATGGATCCCTATCATGCTCCAGAATTGCTATGTTTGAAGGCATGGTTCCCGAGTTTATATTGGGCCTATGAAGGCTCCCTATAGTGTAATGGATACTGTTATGTAATTTATTCATTCTATAAAATAATCTGGGGTTTATTAGTAAAAGTTGGGGTGGGGGGGTCTATATATTTGTTTAAAACTGGGTAGAAATCCTGCCTATAGGGTTTAATTATGTTGATGGAATCATGCGAATTCCATATTTGTTTAGAGATCCTGCCTATAGGATTTTTTCTGATTGTTTGTAACTCTGTATTTTCAAATTGTTTTGCATACTACAGATACTAACTATAAGTCTTATGTTAATTTTGCATTAGAAATCCATGTTCATAGGATCTATAATTCATACATATAGGATTTGAAAGGGATAAAAACCTGCGTTTATGAGGTTCAAATCAATAAGTCACTTAGAAACCATGTTATAGGTCTATAATTAATAAATTCGTAGGAACCATGCCTATAGGTTTCTGTTAATTAGTTCTGAGTTTGACTTAGGCAAATCCGTAGGGTTACTAATAATTCTGGGCCTAAAATTGTGACAACATGCTGCCTGAAAATACCCAGATTCAAAGCTTAATAAAATCAGTAGGCAAATTGATAGGTCTCGATACACGCCTTAACAAATTGCTTCTTTATATTCTATTTCTGCTCATCTAGATATCCTGCCTATAGGATTCTAAAAATCAATAAGGTTTGCTTATTCAATTGCGTGCATTTGTTGTCTACTTGTGGAAGTCAATATGAGCCCTTATGTGTACATGACATGATAGTCCTATCTGAATTTTTGTTTGTCGCCTATCTTTTCACATTTTAAGCAACATAGGTCAGTCTAGAACCACCCTAAATAGAGGTCCTAAATACCTCCAGGACCATAGTAAGGGACGGATAGTGCACGCATAAGGCGCGAGTTAGAAGCTATTACAACGCTTAGGTAACAACTGAAAGATAGTAATTGGGTAGTAAAGGAGATGATGGCGCGTGCGCTAATACTATGAGTAGCACCCCAACTTGGGGAAGTTACAAAGTATTGCATGGAATGATCCTATAGGCTAAAAACTTAGGACCCCTTTAATCCCGTTTAAAGTAATTTGTCTTTGTCTAAATTGTTTTTATATTCCTTTAAGACTAATTCGCTTAATTAAGTTCGGCCGGGAACCACCGTTGTGGACCTCGAGGGGTGCCTAACACTTTCCCCTCAAGGTAATTTCGATCGAAATTACCTTGAGGGGAAAGTGTTAGGCACCCCTCGGGAACCACCGTTGTGGACCTCGAGGGGTGCCTAACACTTTCCCCTCAAGGTAATTTCGAGCCCTTACCCGATCTCTGGTAACGCAAACTAGTTTCATGAGTTAACTGCTCTAGGTTCCCTAACGCACCTTAATCCATTAGGTGGCGAATCTTCAAATCCCTTACCCCATCCCAAAAGGAAGGGAGTCATCTCAAAAATGTCGAAACCCGATTTCGCAAGGAAAAAGGGGGGCGACAGCATGGCGACTCTACTGGGGAACTTCTTTAGGCTCTTACCGTAACGAACCTGATCTTTTGTGAATTAGTCTTTAAGCATGCTTTATTCTGATAATACTTGAACACCATTTCCCTTTCCCACTTTATGTGAATTTATTTGCCTATTTCCAAGTATTTACGAATTCTCTTATTCTTTACTATCAAAACTGACTTGTCTCCTTGTTTTTTTTCTTAAATGCCTTTTTCAATTATTAAATACTGCATTTATCATTTTTCAACGTGCAAATACGTGACAACGTGCTATTTTCTGTTGCATAAATGATACTCAACATCATATTCACTCGTGCGTAATAAATACCATAGAAACGCTTGATGAACATTTGAGCTCTTCCTATATGTCACCCCTTTGAATACAGAGAGGCTTATTTGCAGTAAAACAAGTCAATCAGCGAGGCAGTCGACGATTTTGTGCCTTTCCCCTTAGAGTTGTATGTTTGAGGGTACCATTTTAGACCTCTATAGAAACCATACTCTGATTAATTGTACATGCATCATGGTCAAACCTAGCCAGGGTTAATATGTTGTCCACATAATAACCCTTTAAGAAAAATCCTTGTCCAAAAGTCCACCGGGGTTTCCATAATCCCAACGGACACAACCACGATCTGTGCATTAATTTGGAGAAATAAGTGTCAATATGCTTGTCACAACCCAAATTCCCACCCTTTAGGCTGTGACTGCGCCTAACGTTGAACCCGCTAGGCCAGCCAACGTATAACTTGCACTAGCAATTTAAAATCATTTAATACGGAATACAATGCTAACTCGTCAACTTCAACCAATTCCCATCACATATTGAGATAATAGTGGGACAACTGTTTAACCCAAAATCGATAACATGTTTTTCCCTTTTTCATATTCCCAACAGAATCCTTCAAGCATTGCTAATAAAAAAAATGAAACTTTAAATGCGGAAAGTAAGAACATAACAATCATTAAATAACGTAAACTCCCAAAACCAGGGTGTCACAATCCCACGTACTAGCTACCAGAATACTAAATACAAGTCTGGAATGAAAGTACAACACTGTCTTGGAAATAAA
>ML258876.1:0-29437 GCA_005239495.1 Nicotiana undulata
ATATATATATATATATGGGTAGGACGTGGCTCAGTCCCGTCTTTGTACAATTGTATTTCTATTTGAGGTCTGTAGACAATTATGTATAGTTGGATAGTATGTGGTCTTGTCGGCTTTCAGTTTTGGGTATATAGTTGTCTATAGTAGCCTTGCCAGCTCGCCCCACTATATTTCCGCATGTATATGTACATATTTCTTTTGGACAGGTTTCCCTCGCATATGTTATTCATGTTTATATCTTAAACGCATACTTAAGTGTAACGACCCGATCGGTCTTTTTGCGTATTCGGACCCCGATCCCTTAAATAAGACTTTCTGTAGAGGCTTATCGTGATTTGTGACTTGCGGGGACGGGTTGTTCGGGTTTTGGAAGTGTTTGGAATAGTATAGGAACACTTGGTTCCCTAAGGTTGGCTTTTAAAGCCAAGTTTGACTTCAGTCAACATTTTGTGTAAACGACCTCGGAATCAAGTTTCGACGATTCCAGTAGCTTCGTATGATGATTTCGGACTTGTACGTATGTTTGGAATGGGTGTTTGATGACCCGGGATTGTTTCGACGCCCGATAGCGAAATAGAGTTTCTGTAAGTTTGAAATTTTGTTTGGAACGTGATTTTATGTTATCGAGGTCCGAACAGAATTTCGAGACCGAAAATAGTTTCGTTATGTCATTCATGACTTGCTTGCAAAATTTGGTGTCATTCCGAGTAGTATAGGTCGGTTCGGCGCATTGAAACCGAATTCAAGAACTTAGAAATTCTTAAGTTTGATCCTAGGGGTTTTGAGGGGTGATTTTGAGATTTAGCGTTGTTTCGGGTGTTCCGAAGGCTCGAGCGAGTCTGTATTATGATTTAGGACTTGTTGGTATAATTGGACGAGGGCTCGGGTGGGCCCAGGTTCCTCCCGGACACCACACGAGGCCAAAAACCAGTTGAAAATGCAGCTGGTGCACCTGATCTGGTGTGACCGCAAGTGCGGGACCGCTCCTGCGGTCCCAGCCTCGCAGGTGGGAGAATTTCGCAGGTGCGGATTTAATTCCGCAGGAGCGGAACCGCAGGTGGGGTCTCCAGCTCCGCAGGTGCGGGCCCAGTCTCTCCCGTCCAACTCCGCAGGTGCGAGCCCCAGCTCGCAGGCGCGAGACCGCAAGTGCGGAACCCCTGTAGGCCAGGCAGTGCACTTTCACTTAAACACGGGATTTCCTTCATTCTTCCCATTTTTCAACTCCATTGAAGACTTGAGATCTTGGGAAGAACTCTCCACCACCTAGCTACTAAGAGGGAAGTAAATTCTACTAAAATGTTAGATTATTACACCAAAACTTAGGTAGATTAACATCTAAATAGTGAAAATCATAGGGGATAGAGTAAAACCTAGGGTTGATGAACTTTAGGGAATTTCACAACCTTTTTACCATGAAATCATATAAAAATTATATATTAATGACCCTTAGGCTATGGGTGAGTGTTATCTTCGAAAATTTCCGGAATCCGAGCATGTGGGCCCGAGGGTGTAAGATTTGGATTTACTAAATAAGTAGGAGAATTTCCATACCTTGAGCATGCATTGACATATTTATATATCATTTGACTAGTTTCGAGACCTCGGGTGTAAGATTTGGAGTTTCGAGCGCGTTCTTGACCGGGAAGTTGATTCTACGCGAGGTGAGTCTCCTTTCCAACCTTGTAAGAGGGAATTGTCCCCATAGGTAAATGTAAATGATTGAATTGTCCTTATTTGTGGGGGCTACGTACGCACAAGGTGACGAGAGTCCATGTGTAGCTACTACTCTATTGCGTCGGGTAGGATTTAGGATCTCACAAGCATGCCTTTATGTGCTTTACCTGTATCGTTATATGTGTTCCTAGTTGCTTATTACCCTTGAAATTAACATGAGAATTTCGGAAGCTATGTGTAAGTTGAAGTGTTTAAATCCATGAATTTAAGAATAATCCTTGATAAATTCCTGAATTCCCTGATAATTCTGTGTATGTCTACGTGCACCCGTGTCGCATGTATAATTCGTGAGGGGGTAGACTTATATTTATGTCAACCGCGTCGCATGATCGATTCGCGAGCGGGGTAATAGATGCATCTATGGTTCGTGTCGCTCGACCCTCGGCAGTGCACATTTAAATTTCTGTGTCGCTTCGGCCGTACGCCTCGGCATATTATATACTATGTGCTTGATTGAGAGTCTTATTATTATTCTTACCAATTAAATTGTTCTGTGAGAAAGAAACTTGTGATTTTTGTTAAATACTGTTACTTGGCCCTTGCAGGGAGATCGTTATCTTTACATACTGATGCTTCATGTCTACTTGCTTCCCATAAATGTCATTACTGTTTAGATTCATTAAATCATATTATTGATGACGACCCTAGTGAGTAACACGTCTACCTCTCGTCACTACTTCTTCAAGTTTAGACGGGATACTCACTGGGTACATATTTGCTTATATGTACTCATGCAACACTTATGTACTTAATTGTACAGGTTCTAAGGCTGTTGCACCTGGTCGCTATTCCGGTGCCCGTCATTGAGAGTACTATCTGGACCGGACTACACGGTGAGCTGCTTTTCCTGGCGTTCCTCAGCAGCACTGTGGAGTTTCTATTGCTTTTGGGCTATTTCTGTCTACCCCTTTCAGACAATTGTACATTCATTTTGTCTATTTGTATATTCCATTAGTTGCATGTGGGCTTGTGACACTAGGTCTTGGCATACGTAGTTGGTTTTTCCTAGTATTTTGCTATACTGTATATGTTGGCAAACGATTTTTGAGTTACTTTAAATCAATTCGCCTTACTTCCTCATTTTCATTAAAAGACTTCTTAAATTAAAATTGAACAAGTTTTCGAACATCTCATTTGTTTAAGAAATTTTGCTAGTAACTAGTTTGGCTTGCCCGACTTCGGTGTCGGGCGCCATTACGACCTGAGTAGGAATTTGGGTCGTGACATTAAGGGTGTTCGACAGGTAAGACTCGGTCACCCGTCGCGGCCCATCGGTATGGGTCGTGACAGACCCAATGACCAACCTAGTCCGACTCAATACGCGCACACACACACACACTCATATGAGTAAAAAAAAAAATATATATATATATATATATTAAAATAATACTATAAATGAATACTTCCGTCACAAAAAACTTAGTTTGAAATGCATGAGATTCTGACCAAAAAAATAAAAAGGTATAATTAGAGAGCACTTGAAACAAAAATGCTATAAATTTGAATGAAAATCTTGAAAAGAAAAGTAAAAGATAGAAGTATCGTGTTTTGAAGAATTCACGTTAGTATTATTTTAGTTTATATATATGGGTATGAGGTCGAGTGGGTCGAGTTGGTTGGATCATTTCTATTTTAAGTGGTTTATTATTTATTAGACAGAAAATAAAAAATCAAAAACCGTGGAATAAAAACATACTAAAAAGTTATCTTTTTCGGTCACTATAATTTTTATGTGAGTTAGTAAAAGTTTTATGATTTTTGTGTGAGAAAACAAAGTTATATGACTTAGGTGAAAAAATTATAATTATATGACCATTTGTTAAATTTACCAAAAACTCAACCCAATAAGATGAAAGAGACAATGGAAGAAGTATGTAACTTTACTATCAAAAATTAGTTATTATTACCCTCCGTTATACTCTCCTTCACGACCCACCACTATTGTTACCCATTTTAATATTTTTGCCCCCATAATTAAATGTAACGACACAATCAGTCGTTCCGTGAGATTAGCTTCGTTTCCCCCATTTCTGCTTTATTATGTGTTATTAAGCTCATTTATGTTGTTTTGAGTCGATTGGCTCGGGTTCAGAGTGATCGCGGTGAGAAATGAGACACTTAATCTCTTAAGATGACTTAATAGTTGGAAAAGTCATCCGGGAGTTGAATTATAGGTAAACGACCTCGGAATGTGGACTTTATGGATTAGATAACTTCATTAGGTGATTTGGGACTTAGGAGTGCGTTCGGAATGTTATTTTGAAGTCCGGAGAAGAATTAGGCTTGAATTGGAAAAATTGAGCTTTTGGAAATTTTCGGTCAGCTGTGAAAATTAGCTATCGGGGTCGGAATAGAATTTCGGAAAATGGAGCAGGTTCATAGTGTTATTTTGGATGTGCGTGCAAATTTTCAGGTCAATCGGACGTGTTTTGGGTGGTTTCGGCATCATTGGCGATATTTAGAATTTTCTAAGTTCCTAGATTCGAATCCAAGGTGAATTTGGTGTTTTGGCATTGTTTGAGTGTTTCGAAGGCTCGACTAAGTTTGAATGAGGTTGTGGGATGTGTTGGCATGTTTGGTTGAGGTCCCGAGGGCCTCGGGTGAGCTTTCGGTGGTTAACGGATCAATTTTTGGACTTTGAACTTGGCAGATTTTCTGGTGTTGTTGCAGAGAATTCTTGTTCTTTGCATTCGCGGTGAGGTATCGCATTCGCAAAGAGCAAATGGGGGAGCTGGGGATTTTTTTCTGTGCGTTCGCGAAGGGATGGACGCGAACGCGGAGGTTTAGGCGAAGTGTTCTTCGCGTTCGCATTATGGTGCCCGCGTTCGCGGATGGAAGTTGGCAGTTGGGGGGCCCCAAATATTTGGTCTACGCGTTCAAGTAGTGTAAAGAGAGGGGTCAACTGGATTGTTCTATGCGAACTCGTGCGTGTGGCCGCATTCGCGAAGGGTAATAACTGGGCAGAATCTTTTTAAGTTCAAAACGAGGGTTTAGTCCATATTTTCAAAAACCCATTAGAGAGCTCGGGAGAAGGTGAAATTTGAGGGGATTTTCAGAGGAGTTATTGGGGTAAGTATTCTTCACTTACATTTGGTTTAATTTCATGATTTAGTCTTGAATTTCATCATTTAATTTGAGAAATTAGAGTGAAAATTGAGGAAAATGGGAGGAAAGTTTGAGAATTTCTTTTGGTGATTTGAATGGGCAGTTGAGGTCGGATTTTGATGGATTTGATATGGGTAGACTCGTGAGGGAATAAGGATTCTAGTTTTTGTGATTTTTATCGAATTCCGAGAGGTGGGCCCGGGGGTTGAGTTAGGCCAATTTCGGATTTTTGGTTGAATTTGATAATTTTTGAGTGGGCTTCATTCCTTGGTTTATATTAATCATATAAATATGATTTTTGGTAGATTTGGAGCACTCGGAGGCCGATCTAGAGGCAAAGGCACTGTGGGCTAGGATTTTAGCCGGTTTTGAGGTAAGTAACGTTTCCAAACTTGGTTCTGAGGGTTCGAAACTCCAAACTATATGATATATAACTATAATTAAGGTGACGCACATGCCAAGTGACGGGCGTGCGGGCATACACCAAGCGATTTGTGGCCTGGCTCATCCCATGGCACCTTCTAGTAGCTATTACGGATTGATATCCGCATTTGTATTGATGTGGTTAATGTGAACATGCTAGAAATCATGCTAAGTCAAATGCTAGGGTTTCACGCCGAAAATGCTGAGACCCGAGTGGTCGTATATTGCAGTCTCCTTATGTGTTTATTTAATTTCATATACTCAGTCCTGTCATAGCATATCATTTCATGCCTCAGTCTCGGTAATTTTTAATTTTATATATTTATCAATGTTTCGGGTTGATTCATGCATCAGTGAGACCATGTGAGCGAGACTGGAGAGTAATGACTGACTGAGGGAGAGAGCATGTTATTGAGACAGTTATGAGATCGGATTACACACCGCAATGATACTCTGATCATGCCTTCATTGGCTTGATATAGTGCTTGGGATAATAGGAGCCCCTCCGGAGTCTTTACACCACCAGTGAGCGCATTGATATTTGAGGGATGGATCTTCCCTGGACATGGATCTTGTCCGAAGTAATGATATTTTAGGGGTGGATCTTCCCTGGACATGGATCTTTTTCGAAGTGATAATATTTGAGGGATGGATCTTCCTGGACATGGATTGTATTCAGAGATGGATCTTCTTCGTGGGGTGGATTGGCCTTCCTCGGTACTGAGTGACTACGATCACCGTTGTTATGTACATTCCGGGATGGATTCTTCCCTGGTCCTGAGAGCCATATACAGTACTTAGTGGAACTCATATGCGAGAGATTTTGAGCACTATGTGCATTTCATACAGTTGACATATTGGCATGTAGAGTATACTGAGTTATACATGAGTTACTGATCATATTTGTATCATTCTGTCTTCTTTCATTATCTGTTAGAACTGTGAACATGCCTGGATTTCGTACACTGTTTTCATTACAATTATTGAGGTTTAGTTCGTCAATACCTCTTAGCCCATAGTTTGGGTTCGTTACTTTTGAGTTGGTGTACTCACGTTACCCCCTGCACCTTATGTGCATATCTAGGTACATCGAGACCCGGTAGCGGTTGCTGATTTGCTGTCATAGTTTCTTTTGGAGTCTTTGAGGTAGCAGCTGGTGATCGCAGGCTCGTTTTCTCCTTCTTTATCTACCTACCGCATGTTAATATTTCAGACAGTATTATGTCGGTTTTGTATTTCGACAGTTTATTTATAGTAGCTCATGACTCGGTGACACTAGATCGAGGATTTGTTTAGTTGGGTTTAAATGATGTAAAACGTTATAATGATTTATAAAATGAGACTCTTGCTGCAAATATAATGATTTTTCTAAAAACAACTTTAAGCAAATGAAATGTGTGTCTTGCCTGATTTCACGATAGGCGTCATCACAACTGGGTGTTTTGGGGTCGTGACAAGTTGTTATCAGAGCTCTAGGTTAAATAGGTCTCACCAGTCATGAGCAGGTTTAGTAGAGTCTTGCGGATCGGTACGGAGACGTCTGTACTTATCTTCGAGAGGCTGCAGAACCTTTAGGAAAAATTTCACATTCTTGAATTCTTGTCGTGCGAACCCATTTATTTAGCCAAAAGCGTAACTCTTTGAATCCCTTTCATGTATTCGAATGGGCACGTGAGCGCTCGGTATCAGCTTTGCGTCGACGGCTTGTGATTTCCATGGGGAGGTGCGAGATGTGATTTTAGCATATTGATAATGATCCAGTCTTGAGGACATGAGGCCGAGTTTATTCTGTGGCTTGGGTGTTGAGATTTCGATTGTGTGAGCCGTGCATTTGGGACTTATATGTTCGTTTGTGTCCTTATCGGTGGGGTTTTCTGACTGGATGACTATGTGGAGAATGTGATTCGATGATGAGGTGTGTTCAAATTGCTTGATTATGACAAAAATGATTGACTAGATATGTAGCAAGAACTATTGAGTGTTTGACTTCTGTCTGGAGTTGGCATATGGCCTCGAGTTGTGAGTGTATTGGAAGACCTCTCATGTTGCTTAGATGTAGAGTAAAGCAGATCTTTGTGTTGTGTTATGATTTCATGGTGATGTCTTTTGGGCTGGCCAATGCCCCATCAGCGTTCATGCATTTGATGAACAAACTGTTTCAGCCGTACTTGGATCCCCTTGTTATTGTGTTCATTAATATATTCTCGTGGCCAGGAGGAACATGCTCAGCATTTGAGAGTTGTATTGCAGATATTGAGGGAGGAGAAGCCTTATGCAAAGTTCTCCGAGTGTGAATTTTGGCTCAGTTCAGTAGCATTCTTGGGAGACGTGGTGTCTAGTGAGGGTATCCATATGGTCAGACGAGTGTGGGTAGAGCTCCCAGGAGCTCAAGATTTTCTTTGACCACAACTCCAGTGTTAGTTCTACCATCAGCTTCAGGATTCTTATACCACATATTGTGATGCCTCGAGGGTAGGTGTTGGTTGTGTTTAGATACAGAAGGATAAAGTGATGGTGTAATAGCTACGATTTTTGGAAGGGTATAGAGAGAGGTTAATTTGAGGCTAAGCAGGCGGGGCTATTTCCCGTGGGGTGTCTTGAGGTGGTGTGATCCTTAGGTGGTTTTGTAGCAAGTCCTCTTTTACCAGTAATCGATATATGTTGCAATTTGAGTTTAGATCGCTTGTGGAAGTTGGCACGGATATTGCAATGGTGGAATGCGAGATTGCAGATGATTTGAGATGTTAAATGGTTTGAGTTATATATGAGCTTATGAAGGATTTAGTTGATTCACGCTGGGATATGGCGGCGGTGTTAGCGTATGGGCATTGTGAGTTATTGATTGTTTTGATATATGGATTTGAGCCAAGTGGGGGAGGCTGCTAATGATAAGTTGGTTGCACGATTATGCGAGGTATTGGGTTCAATTCGAGGTATACTGGTGAATCAGTTTTGACCTGCAGAGGTGGAGTCTGAGAAGACTCGAGTAACGGAAATTTTGGATATAGGTGGTAATGTACTCTATGGGTAGATGGGTTTTATTGAATGATTGAGTTGTAACTGTAAATGGTGTAGTGTGTGCGGAGTAGGAATTTCTTGGTTGCTTCAAAGTTTGGGTTACTTCCTAGTATGCTGGTGTGCAAATGGAGTTAGGTCGATTGATTTGTTTGATCAGTTTAATTGAGAATTGTGTAGAGTGGACGACTCTTGAGAATGGTTCTGATGGATTCAAGATTATACTTAACAATTGGGAATCTTCAAGGTGTGCATTTGGCTAGAACTGAGATTTACATGGGAGGGTGTCAAGACTTGTGGCATTTCTACATTATCATGGATTCTACATATCAGTATCAGGAAAGTGAAGGTAATGGCGTTAGATTCGCAATAAGTCTCTTCAGGGTAAGTATTTTGAATGCGGTACTTTTGGGGATATTTGAGAGAGTATTCAGCGGCTTACAAGCCTTAGACGGTACGGTCTTATGCCTGGGTCTCGTGTGGTGAGTCTAGGTTGAGAATTGCGATATTATGGCAAGGATAAGTATCAATTCGAAGGTAAGTCATAAGGAACTTGGATAAATGAAACAACTTTGTAGTAGGTCAGATCGGCATGGTAAGGGATATGATTAGTTCTTTGGGTGTTTATGAGGCAATGAGTTTTTACAGGTGTTTCTTAGTGATGCTCTTGGGTTTTGGTGACCTGCGTAGCTTGGTTGAGCTAGAAGGATTCAGCCCTGACGGTTTGGTGTTGTACAAATGGGATTCAGAGAGTTCCTAATAGTTTCTACCACAGTTAGAGATGTATATTTTCTACTGGCGTAAGGTGCAGGTGATGTATAGTGATTTTGCTTCTAAATGGGATCAAATGGATAGTTCTTGGCTAGGGTACGTAGTTGCTTGTGGCTAGGAAGGGATCATGAAGTCCTCATATCTATCATATGATAGCATGGCGTATGCGGTATGTTGTGTAGAGTTGAGATTTGCATATGTGAGATCACGGTTCAGCTCTGGAAGGAAGGTCAAAAAATAATTCTTAGGCAGCATTGGTAGTTTCAGATGACTAGGTAGATGATATCACTATTGGGTGGCTTGATGAGGGTATACATTTTTGAAAGGGAAATGTGTGGAGTTAAGGGCGCTTCATTGGTATTGCGACTCTCTCTTGTTGGATCGACTGCTGATATTCAAGGTTGCTTGGTGTCAGGGAAGAATTAAAGGGGTTTCCCTCGTGGAATGATTGAGTATTAGGGATGTGTTATGTATTCGAGCGGTGGAGTTGGGATCAGATATGGTAATTTGTTCCCTTCATGGACTTTGAGACTGAGAGTTCTCATAAACAGATTATTTTGTGGTTGTGGACTGTGAGGATGCGAGCAAAGCTAGTCAGATGTTAGTAAATGCCATGATTCAGTCATTGTGAACCTTCAGAGAGTTATCTGTTGCGAGTGACCAGGGTTGATTTAGGGTTATTGGTAGGCCCAGTATAGGTGTGTGTTCTGCACCGGGTCGGAATTGTTGACTACAAATTGCTATTGTTGAGGGATGTACCATTCGATTGTCATTGAGTTTATTTATATTCTGGAGTGATCTATGAGTTACCCTTCGGTGTTGCAAGGAGTGGTGATTGTCGGTTATATGCACATATGGTGCGGATTTATTTGGGCTTTATAGAGAGATTTGAGTAAGGTAAGTAATTGGGTATTGCGGGATTGAGACGTATTGGTTATGTTCTTTTTGATTCATGTGGCATGGTATCGTCTTATTCCTCCGTGGTTAGGGTAATGCACTTGGAGTACTTGATGTCGAATTGTGCATGGTTACTGATTTTGAGCAAGGTGGCTTGAAGTATTTCACGTGGACCAGCATTTGGATGGGATCACGCATTGTAGCAGAGTTATGATCCTTGGTGTCAGATTCGTGTGTTTTGATTTTTACGATGTATGACAGGCTCTTAGCATGGTGTTGTGATGGTAATTGTTAATGGAGGGATAGTCCTCTCGTGTGAATCTTTTCTATGATTTGAGTTTGTCGGATGTTGTTATTGAGTGCACGAGTTGCACAGGTTATGGCTTTGGATTGTATTGATGCATCATGTCATCAGAGTGGTCGTGTTGGATGAGAAAAGATGATTGGGCCTAGAATGAATACTACCAGAGTTAACTACAGCATGGTTGGAAGGATGATATCGGAAGTTGGCTTAGAAATCTGCTATAGTTCCTGTCGGAGAAAGGGGGAGCTCCATAACTGACTGATCGTACGAATGGTTGCTAGTTTCTACGTGTTTCTTTCATCATCGACAGTATATGAAAGTGTTAGAGCGAGGCATTGCTTGATAAGAGGTTATGCACAGATATTGGGTGGTTTTGAGCAGCTATTGTGATTAGGAGTTATCGTTATGAGTGTTTGAGTCATGCGGTATATTATGTGATTACATCTTGGGTTACAGATATGGCTTGATACAACGTGTTCAGACTTATTCAGTTCATAGTTGTGGAATTTTGATCTTGTAAATTATTTCAAAAGTGGGAATTTGATTCTAAGGGTTACGGGGAAGGTTGGATTTCGAAATTTCAATTGTGTTGTTCTATTGGACCTATATGGAATAGGGTGACGTGGGATCACCCCGAATATGTTCCATGGTAGGTTACACGGCAATTTTGGTGGTTTTTCGAAAAACTCTGGGCAAGTTCGAGGACGAACATATGTTTAAGTGGGGAGAATGTAACGACCCGACCGGTCGTTCCATGAGATTAAATCCGTTTCCCCCATTTCTGCTTTATTATGTGTTGTTCATCTCATTTATGTTGTGTTGGGTCGGTTGGCTCGGGTTCGGAGTGATCAGGGTGAGAAATGAGACACTTAGTCTCTTAAGTTGGCTTAATAGTTGAAAATGTCAACCGGGAGTTGACTTATAGGTAAACGACCTCGGAATATGGATTGTATGGCTCGAATAACTTCGTTAGGTTATTTGGGACTTAGGAGTGCGTTCGGAATGTTATTTTGAAGTCCGGAGAAGAATTAGGCTTGAATTGGCGAAATTGAGCTTTTGGCAATTTCTGGTCGGCTGTGGAAAATTAGCTATCGGGACCGGAATAGAATTTCGGAAGTTGGAGTAGGTTCATAGTGTTATTTTGGATGTGCGTGCAAATTTTCAGGTCAATCAGACGTGTATTGGGTGGTTTCAGTATCATTGGCGAAATTTAGAAGTTTTTAAGTTCCTAGGTTCGAATCTAAGGTGAATTTGGTGTTTTGGCATTGTTTTGAGTGTTTTGAAGGCTCGACTAAGTTTGAATGAGGTTGTGGGATGTGTTGACATGTTTGGTTGAGGTCCCGAGGGCCTCGGGTGAGTTTTGGGTGGTTAACAGATCAATTTTTGGATTTTGAACTTGGCAGATTTTCTGGTGTTGTTGCAGAGAATTCTTGTTCTTCGTGTTCGCAAAGAGCAAATGGGGGAGCTGGGGATTTTGTTCTATGCGTTCGCGAAGGGATGAACGAGGACGCGAAGGTTTGGGTGAAGTGTTCTTCGCTTTCGCATTATGGTGCCCGCGTTCGCGGAGGGAAGTTTGCAGTTGGGGGACCCCAAATATTTGGTCTACGCGTTCGCGTAGTGTAAAGAGAGGGGTCAGTTGGATTGTTCTATGCGAACGCGTGCGTGTGGCCGTGTTCGTGAAGGGTAATAACTGGGCAGAATCTTTTTAAGTTCAAAATGAGGGTTTAGTCCATATTTTCAAAAACCCATTAGAGAGAATGTCTTAGTGAAATCAATCCCTTCTCTTTGTATGTCCCCTCTAATAACCAGTCGAGCTTTTACTCTCTCCAAGCTACCATCAGACTTGAGTTTCACCTTGTAAACCCATTTACAAGGTAGTGCCTTTCTACCTTATGGTAAAGGAACCACTTCCCAGGTCTCATTAGTGACTAAAGCATCAATTTCCTTGGCCATAGCTTCTTGCTAGCCTGGATGCATGGCTGCCTGGGAATATGAGGAAGGCTCTTGGATGAGGGGAAGATGAGTGAGCAATTTTTGGTTAGGAGAAGATAATGCAGTGAAAGAAAACTGCATAGGGTAAATAGGGGATAGAAAACAAGGAACGGAAACATCAGTTATATGAACTGCACCACAAATGTAATTACCTTAGGTAAGCAGGTGTTTTGTGATCCCTCAAAGACCTGTGCAAAGCAGTTTCAATAGGAGGTGGTGGTTGTGGTGAAGGAAGAGATTAATCAGGAATGGGAGGAGAGGAAAAGAAGAACTGTGATGAGGAACTAGAAGGAGAAAGAGTAGGAGATGAAGGAACAGAAGAAGTAGGAGATGTAGGATTAAAAAGCATAGGAGAATTAGGAAAAAAAATTACTAGAGGGGAGAGTAGAGGATGAAATAGGAGACATAGAAGAAGACTCTGTAGGATCCGAATGACCAAAATGGGATGGCATAGGTATAGAGTAGTCATAGGAAGAGTCTGTAGGAAATAGAGGATAATGAAATGTAGTCTTTGAATCAGAAAATGGAAAAATAGATTCATGAAAGATGACATTTCTGGAAATAAAGATGTTTCTGCTTTGTAGGTCTAGAAATTTATATCCCTTCTTCCCAAAAGGGTATCCAGTACACACAAGCAGTTGCCCTAGGATCCAATTTCCCTCTATTATGTGGTAGAGTAGAAGCAAAACAAAGACACCCAAAACATTTGAGTGAACTGTAAGTAGGAGGTTTCTGAAATAAAATCTCATAGGGTATTTTATGGTGAAGTAATTTAGAGGGAAACCTATTTATGTGAAAAGTTGATGTTAGCAGACATTCTCCCCAGAAGGTTATAGGTACTTTGGAGTGAAAAAGAGGGGTTCTACAAGTTTCCAATAGATGTTTGTGTTCTCGTTCAACAATGCCATTTTGCTAAGGGGTACCAACACATGATGTTTGGTGTAAAATACCCTTAGAAGCAAAGTGAGTAGTGGCAGCAACACTGCTCCCTAGTTCAAAAGCATTGTCAGACCTTATGGTCTTAACTTTGGTATCACATTGTCTCTCAACCAGAGAAAGAAATGATTGAAGTATTGTAAAAGCATTACTCTTGGTACTAAGCAAATATGTCCAAGTACCCCTATACTATAATCATCAACAATAGTAAGAAAGTACTTAAACCATCATGTGTAGGTGTTTTATAAGGTCCCCAAGTGTCTATGTGGATAAGCTTAAAAATATGAGTGGTGGAAGTGGTGCTATTGGGAAAAGTAAATTTGTGTTGTCTAGCCATAGGGAAGATGGCACAAGGAAAACCAGTCTGTGTGGAATTAGATTGTGTACAACCAGGGATATGTCTCATAGCAAAAATAGGTAAGTGGCCAAGTCTTACATGCCATAATCTGTCACAAGAAGTCACAGAACTACTCATAGAATGTGAAACATTAGATGTATTAGAAGTATTTACAATGGAATATGGAATGATTGATTGAGTTTTATTTCCATGTACAGGGAATCAGGAAAGCAATGTGTGGAGTAAAGGAGATATAGTTCAGCTTTGACATCACCAAGAACCAGAGGCCTCCTCAAGGAAAGGCCTTGCAAGAAACAAAAAGAATCAGCAAAGGTAAGAATGGATTTGAATTGTGTGCATAATCTGTGAACAAACATGAGATTGAATCTAAAACATGGAACTAGCAGAACATTGTGTAGGGTCAACTTAGGGTGTACTGTAACTTGTCATGTATGTGTTACCTTTACTCTTTGAGAATTAAGAAGAGTGACATTCATAGTATTAGGAAGGATTTTGATGTTTTTGAGAATACTGGAATCGAAAGTCACGTTTTCTGAGGCTCCAGAGTCAATGATCCAAAAATGACTCTTAGTGTTCTTAGAAAGAATGATAGGAGCAGGCAGAGATGTACCAACACAGTTGACACTTGCATTGACCTTAGAATTTGCTGTTGCATGTTGCCAATTTTAACCTGTTGAAGTAGTTCCATCAATTGTATAAGTTGTTCTTGTTTAATACCAATTGTGGCTTCTGTCTTACTGTTGTGAAATTGTCTTACACCTTCATCTGGGAACACAACATGTCCTTGAACAGAATTTTGTGGCCTTTTTTGCCTGTTATTGTTTCTGAAATTTTGTTGTTGAGGATAGCCATGAATTTTAAAACATTTCTTAATATTATGACCTGAATTTTTACAGTAGTTACAAAATAGCCCTTTCTTGTGTTCCTGATTATTCCTATAACCATATCAACCAAAAGAATTCCCAGCTTGAGAGTTAATTACACCAGAGGAACTCCCAGATTGTCCACCAAACTTGTTAATGTTTCCACGTGATTGATTGAATTTCTGTGTTGTGGCAGCAAAAGAGCTGGAGTCACTAGGATAGTGTCCTATAGATTGAATTCCTCTTTGTCTATCCTCTTGAAGCAATAAGTAATAGGCTCTGTTAATTGTTGGTGAATGTTGCATCATCATGATGTTACCTCTTACCCCAATGTATGTCTCATTCATTCCCATTAAAAAATGCACCAATTTCTGCCTTTCTTTAAAGGCATAATTCTTTTCAAGTGCTCCACACTTACAATCCACACAAACATACACAGTTCTAGCATCAAGTAACTCTATCTCATCCCATATAGCCTTGATTTTGGTGAAGTAAGTAGCAATATTGTTTGAACCTTGAACTGTTTCTAAGAGTTGTTTTTGTAATTCAAAAGATTGAGCTAAATTCGATTGTCCATACCTCTTTTCCAGTTGTGTCCATAGAATTCTAACTGATTTAAGTGAATCACACTAGGTCTGATCTCGCTGGTCAAGGAATTTAGGACCCAAGCAAATACCATATCATTACATCGGATTCAATATTTCAAGTAAGGTGAATCATCATTTGGCTTGCTCAAGCTTTCATCGATAAAACAGAGTTTTTTTGGTTGATAATGCAATCAAAATAGATTTTCTCCAAGCTCCATATCCAGATCCATCAAATGAAGGTGAGACCAAATTTAGCCCTGGCGAATCAGATGCATGAAGATAATAATGATGATCAGGATCAATTTTGGCTGGTACTGCCATTTCAACGGTAAATCAACAAAATGAAGGGAAAAAACCCTAGAAATCTCAAAGGAAATTGTGAAGAAAAAATTCAGAATCGAAACTGTATGAAATCGAAATTCAGTAATGATTTCACTGCTGTATTGAGATCAAATCAGAGATAAACCGGATGAGATTGGAATCAGATTTGAGCTGGATCACCCCCAAGCTCTGATACCATGTTGAAATTCTAGAGAGAGAATTTCTGCAAAATACTGAAAAATGAATTTTTCCAATCTGATCTTCAAAATTTACTGTACAACTATATATAATAGTCACGTATATCCTCCACTAACTACCTAACCACTAACTACTTTTGTACACATATGTAAACGAAAAAATAAGAATACATAATTAGTGACCTACAACTGTCAATTAATGTACTAAAACTAACGGGTGAGATGAGAGAACTTAGGTAGAGATTAATGGACTGGATCATGCCACGTGGACAAGCTGAAATAAGAAATCCCTAACTGTGTATCTAACCATTTGGCATGCCTTCTTTAACCTTTTTCCAGATCTGGAGAGTCTTCGTCTCCAACAAATTTTGAGTATAAACAAGATGAAACTCTCTTGGGTTTTGTACGGGTTCGTGTATGGATCCTGGGTTTGAAAAGGCAAAGAAGTTGGAGGTTTACTGCTACGTGTACGTTGGCTTGCATCTGTTAGATAAAGGGGTAAAAATGCTAAAAAGGATAACGGGAGAGGTAAGAAACGTCGAATTGGTGTGGAAAAATGGCTTTGAAGATAGGTTCAAAGAATCACCAATTTTGTATATCGAAAGTGGATGATATAATCTTTAAAGGAATGACTATAGACAGGGGCGGATGTAAGGTAAAAGAGCCGGGTTCAATTGAACCCATAACTTTTGACGCATAACATAAATTTATGTGTAAAAATCACTAAAGTTGGAATAAATAATAGATCTAAACCCCTAGCTTTAAAAATATAATGGGTTCAATACTAAAAACCTTAAAGTTGAACCCATCAACTTTGAATCCTAGATCCGCCTCTGACTATAGAAAAAAAATGGATCACTGAATCCATGTTGATTTAGTTATTGGATACAACCTTTTAGGAAAGGACACTTACACTTAAATTTCTTTCCTACTTTTTTATTAATAATTATACATTTATATATATAATTTATTATTTAAATTTTAATAATTATATATGGACTAAAAACAAAAGAAGGGCGATATTGCGTATTCCTATAGCACATAATTAAAGGTAGCTAAACAGTGTGATGAACACCAAAATTCATATTCATGTCATACACCCAAGTACTTTAGGATTCGACGTTAAATGTAAATGTATAAAAATTCTTTCTTGTTATGAAACAATAAAAGAAGAAGAACAATATTGCAGAGAAAGAGAGAGAATTCTTATTGAATTTTGGGATGATTTACAATGGAATAGGACCCCTCTATTTATAAGGAAAAAGTGATAGATGCATTCACCTTAAATAGAATTCTATTTATAACATTGTTTTTTTTTCAAAAGGTGAGGACTAGGAGGTACTAATTCCTGGGTGAGGATCCGCTCCAGTACAATTAGCTCTAATACTTTTCAACGGGGCTATGGATGACTGCCACGTGCTCAACAAAAATGAGTTTCATTTACCTCATTTTTATAGGGTTTTACATATAAAAAGATTACATTCTGATCCGATCATCATTCATATGTAAGCATATGCAAATGACCAAGAAGATTTATCATCATCGGTGTTAACAAAATGACATTGACGGAATAGTTGTTGTCAAGTCTAGTGGTGGCGGAAGATGGCTGGGGAAGTGCAATGGTAGATGAAGCCGTCATCTTCTGCCACTAATAGTTCTTTGCTTCATCAGCACAATGCCCAAAAGTTTCCTCCATTTTCTCATTGTGAGATTCTGATATGCTTTGTAATTTCACTGTGTTCTTTATTGCAATGGAGGCAGGAGGTGACGGTGATGATCATTTGGATGAGTTTTAGAGTATTTCTTTTGACTTATTTATTTAATAAATATTTATTTCATGTTGACTAAATCTTGAAATAATATAAAGCAAGATCTTAACCTTTTAAAATTTTGTTGAGCACATGACAGTTATTCATAGCCTTAAAAAGTATTAGAGCTAATTATAGTGGAGTAATTCCCTATCCTAAAAAGTCAAAAGGGAGTAAAATGTTATTCGCCCTCTTCCTGAAAAAGCACGATCATATTCCCATTTTCTTGTTCTTTCTTTCTTCTTCTTTGCATTTCATTTTGCTTTTTAGAGTATTAGAGCAAAAGCTCTCATCAGCATATGCTAATGGGAGATTTTCTGAACAAGAAAAAGGAACAATCTTTCTTCAACAATCTCACAGATGAACTGCTGATTGACATACTCAGTAGACTACCAACCAGCAAAACAATCCGATGCAAATTGGTTTGCAAACGCTGGTTTTCTCTTATCTCCTCTGATTACTTCGTAACTCACCATCTTAACAACGACAAAACACTCCTCCCTTTTACTTTCCTTTTAAATGCAAAAGATAATTATCGATATGGGTTAATATTTCTCTCTGGAAATGGTTTATCAAATCCTGTGGATTTAGGGTTTCTTTATACAGGTCGGCCTCTTCGTTATCGAATTACTTTGAAAGAATCTTACGGTGACTTAGTTTTATGCTCCGGAAAGCCATCATCTGGTATTGATTATTTTATATGTAATATTTTTACTAAGCAATGGATTGTGCTTCCTCCTGCTCCTTTAGAAACGTCACATTTTAAAGAAAATGAAGGTGTTGGTTTCTTGATTGAGCCTAATTATTTTGAGTTTCTTGTGTTGCGATTTATTCCTTTGGGTGATTTCAAGTTTAAGATCCAGATGTTTTCGTCTGAGCAACGAAAGTGGAACAAATTGGTTGTTACATCTCCGCGGAATTTGAATATTTTAACTCGTAAGACTTCCATTGTTGCCTGTGGGAGGATGTTGTATACATTCACTTATAAGAGAAGCGATGTGCTTGATTGTGTTCTCGCGTTTGATCCATTCACTAATGACCCTGCTCGATTTCTATGCGTTATTGATTTCCCACTTGAGGCTTTAGAAATTCGTTGTCTTACTGGTAAATTGGGGGTGTGTCAAGGTCGCCTACGGTTTGCTCAACTTAGTCTGCAACCAAGTGGATACCCTTGTATAAGTATATGGAAACTTGAGGATGATTACAGAATGGGGAATTGGACGTTGGTGCACAAGAGAATCCCTGCGCACGAAGCGTTTAGAGTTCCCATACTTAATCGCGATACCAAAAACATAGTTTCTGTACTAGCTTTTCACCCATATAATAAGGATCTTATATGTTTTCTTGTAGGTAAGGATCGTGTTGTCGTGTACAATTTACGAACGGATGAAGTAGAAAGTTCTACCTGCCCTTCTCTATTCAAGCATAAGGAATGGCCAAGATCACTAGCAGCAGATGTTTTGTTACCAATTACCCAAAAAAGTTGGCCAACACCTGTAAGACAAACCCTTTGAACTCAGAGCTTGGATGAGAGTTGTTGAACACTCTTGTCTTCTTCTTATGGCTGTCCATAATTAGTTCATTCAGTGTGTTTTAGGCCTATGATATGTTGTTGAAGTAGTACTAGCATGCTGACATAGAATTGTTATTTTCCATGTTTCACTTGGTACTTAGCAAAGACCTTTCTTTCAGGGTAATGTTATTATAATTTCAACGAAAACTAGTCGGTTGAGCCGAGGGTCTATTGGAAATAGCCTCTCTACCGGCATTAGGTAGGGAGGTCTGCGTACAGACTATCCTCCCCAGACCCCACATGTTGGGATCAAACTGGGTTTGTTGTTGTTGTTGTTGTAATGAAAACTAGTCGGTTACCTCCATTGTTCAACTTTTATAATTCTGATAATTTTTATACTGCCAATTTATATTATCACCTTGATCTTGAACCAAACACTGCTCTCACCTTATAATTTATTTCAGCTTCGGTAAAAGCTGATTATTCCACACTTTATTCAATTTTACGTTTCCAAGTCGTTCTGTCAGCCCCATAACCTCTTACGGCCATCTTTCACAGTCCACAGCCCTTTCAGTACAGTTTGTCCAATATCTACTTTTGTTGTCTTTCATTTATTATTTATTTGCTTGAAAATTGCTGGTACTACCTACTGTTTGATTGTATTCTTTCGCTTCGGTTTTCTTAATGGCTTGTTGTTGTTACCACTTGCTGCCACTGCTTTTTGTCATCTTTCGTGTTATATGAAGGAGCTATTCTAGTATGGCTAGTTCCTTTTAAGTCTTTCCTAAGCAAAACTCGGGGAAGAATCATGATATACAATAAGTTTTCCCTAAAAAGCTACTATATGCACTAAGCAGTTTGTGATGATTCCCTTCCCCGAAGAAGTGTGATAAGTAGTCTGGCTTATCCAAGTGGTCCAGCTGCGATCTGCAATCCATTATCATATGAGAAATTTGTGAATATTACTTAGTGCAAGTATAGATAATGTTTGTGAGTCGATGTTAATTTCAAGCGGAATTAGATGAAGTTCTCCTGCGATCTCCAGTCCTTTGTTTTAGTCCTTGAATTTCAGCTCCTAGGCATTAAGTATCATCGTTTGTAGTTTCGAGAACCTCTAATCCTTCCCCCTCTATAGTTTCTTATGACAATGACACTCCTATGCATTGTCTAGTTTTTGCATTAAAGAAACCAACTTGTAAGATCTTTCTTTTGTTGGGTTCCATTTGATTATTTGGAATCGGCTGTTGTTGGACTGTCAAGGTGAAGAATTTAGTGGCTTTAGTCACATGGCGGTTTATCTCCAAATAGTCCTTTTTATTGTTCCTGACCTCACTCGTGGGATTTCACTGGGTATGTTGTTGTTGTTGTCCTTTTTATTGTTAGAGGTGTTAATTCTATTGGTCTATATATGCCCAAGTGTATATGGTAAGACAAAGAACCATGACAGGCTTGCTTGAGCTCATCCGGGTAACCTTGATCCAACTTGCCTCTGGTGCTTTCGTCTAACAGTAACATCCACCATGGGGTGTGTGGGGTTAGGCTCACATCAAGGGTTCAAATCTGATGAAAACAAGAGCCCGATATTTAAGTAGAGAAGAATAGAGGAACAGGTTCCTAAACTGCGTTATCTTTCTAAATTCTTAGTTTCTGGGATTGAAGAAACACTTTATTATACTGAGATCCAACCAGCTCCTTATCTGTTCCTCAGTTCCAGTTTCTGCTTTCTGCTTCTTTCTCAATTTCTCTTCTCACAATCTGTTGAAAACCCCTCATTTTTCACTGTAGCATTTTATATATTTGGTCTGATCTTTACTTAATAGAGGATGTCAGTTAGCATTATCCAATCCCAAGCCACCTATGAATCAAAAGCACAAATACAAAAAAATATGGTGGGATTCGACGGAGTGTCGTGGTTGGATTTAGATGTAATACGAGTCCTTTTCAATTATTTTTTATCATTAAAGAAACTTTAAATTTTATCCCGGTGATATTTTGAATGAATTATTATCCTTCAAATTAATATTAGAATCTTTAAGATCTTTGTTGAAATACAAACAGCTTCCGTTGTTGCCTGCTGGGCCAACTACATATGCACGAAAAATAATCATGTTGAGAACAAAAAGATTACAAGTTTAAATAGGTACAAGCAAATATGACACAAAACTTGATTCCTCAAATGGGTTTGATTCAGTTGCTTTATACTATGGATTTTCTCTTTCCTCGACCTAGATTGCTTGAGTCTAATTTATGATTGTCGGAGCAAGATAGAAATGGAAAAGTGAAAGCAAAAACTTTATTCATTTGTTTGGTTTGGATGAAAAAACAACAAAAGAAAAAGACATTGTTTTTATTTCATTACATCCTTGGGAAAACAAATTTGTCAATGCTGGAGGGAAATGATTTACCCTCTTTTATTTTCTTTTTTCCCCTCATTTCCTTCTCAAACTAAGCAAAGGCAAGGCAAAATGAATTAGAAGATACAATTAGATGCATTAGCCTTTTTGTTATGGTATAATAATTAAAAGAATATTATCACCAAAGACTGTGGTGGAATGAATGGGATCCCTCTATCTTAGTCAGACATCTCGAATTTCAATCTTAGGAATAAATGAAAATCCTGGTAGCCGCGGCACAAAGTTGGATTTGTTGGGCTCAAATGCGAGTACGGAGTGATAATCAAGAAAATCTTTAAATCATAACTCTTTTTTTTGTTATTTATCGACGCCAAACATAATTTCTTTCCCACATTGATATGATTAGTAGCTCTTTCTCCTCACAAAATAAGTCAAAGCAACTTAGGAATAACGCTATAATCATACAGAAATTTCCCAAAACAAAAGTACTTTTCACTTATTATCAACTTTCAAGAACTTTCTCTGTATTAGCCCTTAAAAAGCGGCATTTGATGACTGTAACAGTAATAGAGCTGTTTATATTGGCAAGGATATTAGCTCTTTTATGAAATTCTACCGTATTAACAAGATAGATACTATAGATAGCGTAAAGAATCGTTATAATACTACTTGGTTATAAACTTATAACAAATTACTAAGTTGTTTTTATATCAATATAAGGCCCAAATATAACATGTGCGGAGCAAGCCTACACTACCTGCAACTTCTTTCTCATTAGTTCCATTAGAGTTCGTCATCTTATCCTGAAACCAGATATATTCTCAATCTTCTCTGCTATCCTATCCACAGGTCAGTCCATATCAGTAATGGAGAAAAAAGAGTAGTACCCTTTTTTCAGTTAGTCTTAATAGTTTAATAATTCAAACTCTTAATGCATGCTTTAGCTTGAAGCATGCCGGAGACTGTGACATAAATAGCTTTCTTGAGCTTGCATATCAAGTTAGGATAGAAACTTATTCTTGCCCCCTTCCCTTATGTTGTTAAAAGACTTCCCTTCCCAACCCATGACCAATGTGAGCTCGAAGCTCGTTCGTGAACTTGTTCGTAGTGACTCCAACGTTTTGAATTTTGGAATTTTCGCCGCAACTAGGTTAGGTGGTCGTTAGACCGTAACTTGCTACTGAAAAACGTTGCTAGTCTCCAACTAAAATTCTTTATAGGACATTACACGAAACAATTTTTCAACTGACCTAATAGTGTAAATAATTGCCTATGAAAAGGGGGAATTGCTACGGTGGAACAAATAGAAAGAATTAAAGATTCTGAAAGAGCCATTTCACATAACAGTCTTAAAGAGAGAAACTTGATAACACCAAAATCAATAAAAGCCTTGAAAAAATTTATGAACTACTAAGACTTCAGGCTACCAATCTGAAGCTGTATATTAATGATCATACCATTGAGCAATAGTTAACAGAATTACACTTGGATAGTTGATCATTAAATTACAGCTACATAACAAAACAAGAACAAGAGCACAAAACTTAATTACAGACAATTTAACCAACCAAATTAAACTCCCAAATAAGTCAAGTACCTAAATTCTTACTCTTACCATCTTTGATGGCTTTATCTACAACTACATTGAAATTTTTGTACTCATCAAATTCCTTACTATCACTATGTTGTTCCACTGCTGGATCTTCTGGTGCCACTGGCCTCCTACTCCCTAAAATGGTCCAAACAATTACCACAATAAATGCCCCTAATGCTCCACAACCAGTACCAAAAAGCAATGCACCAAGAATTCTAAAAGCACAATCACTTTTGCTATGTACTTTCAACCCTTTTTTTTCACCTTCAAATGCTTGTGGATCCAATGGCTCAGAATGCATCCAATGTGGTGCAGTCCTTAACTTAAATCCCCATGAGTAGAGATTGCATTTTTGAGTGGAATTACCACTTGAAGAACTTAACCCCACAAACAATTCTTCCTCTTTCCACATTCTTGACAAGTCAATAGGACAAGAAACCAATGGATTAAGTGGCCTAATGTCACCTAATTTACTTAACCTCACTTCTAATCTCTTTGAACTTGCTTCATAATCAATCCAAGATTGTAACTTTTCACCACTATTCAGCCTCAATTTAACAGAGCTAACATTGCTCACTTTCACAGATACAAAGCTGCTTAAATCAACACCAACATGATTTCCATTCACATCATCATATTTCTTATCCAAGAATGTATCAAATTCCACAGCAAGAAACTTCATTTTTCTAACACCCAATAGCCCAAATGAGCCACCATCAAACATATTAAATGGATATCCAATTGGTACCATTACAAAAGCAAAGCCATCCCCATTTTCTCTTGATAAGGAAAAGACAAAATGCATTGAAAAAGACACCATTTTTCTTGGATTTTTCTCCACTAGCTTAATGGGTTTTTTGTTCAAGATTCGTCCAGCAGTAAAACCCATTGAACCACTCATTTGTATACCACCATTAACAACCTTAGCATCACCATAAAGTGCAAGCTGAGACTCAAAGTTTGAATCTTCACCAAAATTCTCAAAATCAACTGACATGTTATGTTCCTCAGATAGGCTGATTCTGTAGTAAAAACACAAGTAAAAGAACACTATAAGGTACCTGAAACTTGATAGAGTACCCATTCTTGAACTTGGCTTGATTTGAGCTAGAGAAACTGTAACTTTTTTTACCCTTTTTGTGCTGGATTTACCAAGGTTTCTTTTTAGATGAACCCATATAAAGAAATATCAAGAAAGTTGATATATAAGTATGATTTTGAGGGTATTTATTATATCTTATAGTGGAATTTTCTAGGGTTTGAGTTGAGTACTGAGAAAGAAGAAGGAGAATGCTTGGGGAAATGGGTAAGAGGATGGAGGTTGTGAAAATTAAATGCAAGTTTTACTTGTTTTGTGCAACTCTTCTGATTCACTTTCTCTTCAGTGGTTGCTGACTGAGGGAATATAAAATGAGATTCTTTTATCTTTATGATAATGTCCTCCTATTTTCTCATATTATCATATTAGTCCTCCTATATTCTCTTCATCCCTTTTTTATGTTACATAGTTTGATTGAATACAAATTTATGAAAGAAATAAAATATCTTTTTGTAATTTATTGTTTAAAACAAGTCATATACATTTGTTTGGCTATAAATTATCTTAGTAAGTATAAAATGATAATTACTTTATACTTTTGACAGATTAAAAAGAAAAGTATATCATATAAATTGAGCTAAAAAGAATAGGTTGTTTGTTCACACTCTTTTTTTAAGTAAGGATTTTGTCCTTTTGACCAAAGATGTGCTGAAAACCATGACAGACTAGGGTAAGGTCAAGTTGAAACAAATATATTAGATGATTTATTTTCATTTGTGTAACACTTATTGGATAAAACTATTCCACATATATATATTGATAGAAATTAATAGGTACTAACTGATAGAATAATTGAGGTGCAAACAAATTAGCATATATACTATTGTTGTTTGCTCAAAATATATTCAAGAAATTGTTATTGAAAAAGACAAAAAGTAGTCATGCTTATTGTAAAAGTCCAACAGATGAAAATGTATTATCAATCTAAAAAGTAAGTCACGTTTTTTAACCTCCTTTTATAGGGGTAATTATGATTAGTGCTGTTTAGGTTTAGGAAATTAAGATGTCCCACAATACACTAATGAATTTAATTAAAGCAATTTATCATTATTAGCTTTTGAACTACGCATTATGCATCTATTGTGTATAGAACTTTTTCCCTAAGCATTATGGTTTTTAAGATGCAATGATTGTAGAGAGATGAAGGTCGAGTTAACTAGTGCAAAGCAAAACTTACGTTGCACTTTTTCATACAATAACACAAAAATGTAGGTAGTAAAACTACAGAAGTATAAAGAACAGGGGTAATAGTCATAATTATGCTAAAAGTCTACGATTGCTAAAAAGACCCACAGTACTTTACAGCCATAGAATTAGAAACACAGCTGGTACTGAAATACGAAGAATTCACAAGTTTTACGCATTAATTAATGTTTTCCCTTCATCTTTTCCCGGTTCTTTCTCTTTTTGTCACATCTCCCGTATCTATGTTAGCGTCCGACTAATTCAAATGTGTACCGTGTAACACCAATTAAAAGAAAACGCTCCGTATAAACTTTTTCTATTTTTCTGCTCAAATTCGATATTTAGGATAAAGGGATCTTATTTATCTTGCTGCCATGAGCTTTCTTGGTGGTTCTTTATCTTTTTAATACTTAAGAAGTTGTGTTCATTAACGAGTTAAAGTTTTTATAATCATAAATGATAAATAAAAAAAAAAAGTTTTGGGGTTGCTAAAAAGGCAAGAGATTCTTTTCGTTTTGTTAGCCAAAGTGTATTATCCGACAAGAAGCAGGAGAGAGAGAGGAGTGTGTGTTGTGCATAGTGCCTACTTTAGTAACCTTTTCTTTTCTGATCCAAAAAAATAATACCAATAACTAATGTACGCATGCCTTGTCTTCTCCTAGATCTATACACAACAACGGTCTATTTTGTATATACATACAACTACATCATCTAAAGGTATGTGGTTAACTCTTATATATTAATAATTAATGGTAGAAAATAATTTCACTATCGAATTATCTAAATTATAAATATAAACAACAACCAAAAGTGAGGGATTATTAATTGACTTTAAAAGTAAAACATAACTATTATAACAAATTAAAATACATCGAAAAAATTTAAATCTTATACGTATATGTAGAGGGTGGTGGTCGATGACTTCTTTTTATCGATTTAAATTTTGATGGAGGAATTATCCGTTATTTATGCCGGTAAGAAGATGAATAATACCCGATAAAATCATACAAGTTTTCATACTTAAAAAAATGTAGAAGGTGGTGGTCAGAGAGACAGCTAATAAGCAAAATGGACCTCTGCTTTGAAAGGGACGACTGACTGAAAACGTTTAACGAACCTTCGCTTTGGCTAAGGTGATTTTTGTGGTTTTCTACTTGTCATTATTGAATTAAAGAAGTTGTTCAGGAATAAAACTGCACATATTTACAAATATTCTACTGCTGTCAACTGCCCAAATTAGGACATTTTTGGGAATTAAATGTTACAATTTCCACGTTTATTATCTCACTAAAAAACTCATGTTCAGTGGATATAACAATTTAACTCTTTTCCTTCTAAATTCTCTTGAAATTTTATCTACTTTACTTCTCAAGTTTGACAACATTAATTGTACCATAATTCATTACTTTTATACGTACGATAATAAGTAGATTCTTTGTAAATAGGAGTTCGTCATGTGATACTATTACTTATTGACCTACCATGGAATTAAAGACAATTTACTTATTTTGATGTGAAAACTCAACCACCCAATCAATTCTCCTGCAATAATGCACCAAACTATTTCTGCAGCAGCTAAAAGTATCTTACGTGTTACGATATTTAATCCAATATTAAATGTCTTTTCACATATTAAGAAATCTACTTTTAGTATTAATTAACAATATAATTGATATTAACGTTAATTTATTAATTAAAAATATAACAAATACTCTTAAACTCTTTACTCCAAGGACAACTTTGGAGGAAGAAAATTAATACTTTCTTAATACTTGAAAAAATTAAATATTGTGAACCACGAAAAAAGAAAATCAACGGATGAAGTAATATTTAAGGAAATACCATTGCCATTAACATAATGCGCATGTTAAATAAGAGCACATCTTTCTTGTCCACATCAAAGAAATTACTAGTGAATCTAGTATAAATTAGAATTCTGTAATTACGAGATTTAAAACACTCCATTCTGTTCTAGATATTAACTGTTACTTTCCCGTTCACTTTTAGTTGCCCATTATACTAAAAATTTATTTTCACTTTTACTTGTTCAAGAGAAAGACAATATTTTTTCCTGTTTTACTCTTATCATTAATTACTCATTTTCAAAATTATTTCTCAAGACTTTTGAAATGCTATCATTATTAGAAGTTATGTGGTAAAATATATACTACAATTATTATTTCTTACGCGGCGTGAAAAATTTAAAGTGGACAAATAAAAGTGAACGGGAGAGTATGATAAACTGAACCTGTTTAAGAATTTGGGCGTTTTAAAGATTACTTTCAATTAGCAGATATGTTCATTAAGTGAGACTAGTTAAAAATATATAAAGAGAAAGACAAATGCTCTTATAACTAAGGACTGTTAGTGTCTTTCTTAAAGAGTTTGTAACAACTTTAAAACACTAATAGTATTGACTATTGACATGAAGAAAGTATTTTCAGTAATATATATAGGCAGGAAGAAAATAGGATACATGAAACATGCATGCAATGGATGAGAGGATAAAACGGTAGACGTACCCGGGGCGGATATACGCGGTTCATTTGAACTCAATAATTATAACGCAAAACATAAAATTATATAGAATAAATATAAAAATTGTACTCCCTCCGTTCCAATTTATGTGAATCTGTTTGACTAGGCATGAAGTTTAAGAAAAAATAAAGACTTTTGGAATTTGTGGTCCTAAACAGTCAAAAAGAGTACAGAGTATTTGTGTGGTTATAACAGCTTCTTATTAAGGGTAGAATTATAACTTTAAGCTAAATTATTACCAAATTTAGAAAGGGATCATTCTTTTTGGAACGGACTAAAAAGGAAATAGGTTCACATAAACTGGAATAGAGAGAGTAACAAATAGGAGGATGTTGGCAATAATTAGAGACAGAACCAGGAGTTCAAAATAATGGGTTCGAGATATTGATCATTACTGAGTTCTAAATTAATAATTTGTATATATTCAATAATTTTTTAAATACAAATATAGAATTTGAACCAAAACTACTGAGTTCGGAGAACACGTTCCCGACACTCTAGCTCCATTACTGACAACAATACCTTAGAAACAAGACTCATAAAACTTAAATTCTAGATCTACCAAAAGGTTTGGCAACAACATTTAACGACAAGTAAGATCATGTATCGTGATAGTACTTTCGGTCCTTGAAAATGGGGTGCATCGCTGGAAACTGTTCTATATCGGGTGCATATATAAGCCAAAATTCTTTATGGGACAATAAGTTAAAAACTGGAGGTCTTTGGGTCCTCGTGGCATTGGTCTAAAATAGAAATATAAGAAACCAAGCCCTTGTGATTGTGGGTCCCACCCTCCCTTCCTCTTTCCTAATTGATGTATGTAAGTTACCAACAGCAAGTGTAGTCAAATTCGTTGTATCTCTACAGCGTGCATACGTATATGTTTAGAGCATCGGCCCGACCTGTAGATCCGCTAACATAATGTTAGAAGTTGAACATGAACATACAAATAAAAGTCACATACTCCCTGCCGTTAATTAAAAATCTAATGCTTCAAAATTTATTAGTCAAACTAATTTGGATTCACGTCAAACATACTTTTTAAAGAGATTAAAGCGCTTCCTATCAAAATATTAATCATTTCCGAGATTGCATCCAGAATCTCTGAGTGGAAGAATTCCATCTGCTACACTCTTCATTTTGGTGGACAAAGAAACCGGACAATTGTTGAAGTGTAAGATGTAACGCATACACAACGATTATGTTCACTAGTTTTAAAGGATTGATTGACTCTTGGGATTGAATTTGGCTAGGGAATATTCTCATAAAGACTAAAATATTGTTATGCCGAAATTAGTAGAGGCGCGGAGTGCTTTGGTAGTGAGTGAAAATTGGTGTTTTCGTATTTGATGATTCTCGGATTCATAATCTATTGATATACGGCGTAGATTCAGATGATTAATGGAAGAAACATCAAACATATTCCAAACTTCTCACCCACCGGCGGCTGATGGATATAAACTGAATACCTGAGAAATTCGTGGTACTTCGTCTGCATTGCCGTGATATTAGTACGGAGTATTATTTACTTCAATTTTGTAAGTTGTGGTTAGGGGTGGCAATTTGAGCCCAAACCCATCTAACCCGTCCAACCCGCCCAGAGATTAATGGGTTGGGCTGAAAACATTTTAGCTCATGAGTCAATTTGGGCTGAGTCCAAGTTAACCAATTATTTTTATGACACATTCTAACCCATTTAGCAGCCCAAATACAACCCATGAAACACACCCAAAACAAGGGATCTCAACCCAACTTATCTAGAAATTTACTTAGTTGCCCCAATTTTATAATTTTTTTATATATTTTTTTTTCTGCATCTCCCACTCACCCACCATACCCCCTA
>ML258876.1:29662-74280 GCA_005239495.1 Nicotiana undulata
CCCCCACCCCACCCCCCATCCCCAAAAAGCTTTTTTTTGTATTTTTTATTTTCTGTTTTTTTTGTTTTTGTGCACCACTCACCCCACCCCCACATCCCGCGCAAACTCTCTCAATTTTTTTTTTAATACTTTTTTTTGTATTTTGAATTTTCTGTTTTTTGTTTTCCTTCACTATCCACCCACCCTACCTTCTACCCCCACCCCACCCCTACCCGCAAAATATTTTTCAACTTACACATTTTAAGATTAAAAAAAAATTTAATGCAAGATGAGCATGGTTCAAAAACATGGGTCAAGTTGAACGGGTTGTGTTATGACTCATTTTTAGCCCATTTTAACCCAGCCCATCTTAGCCCAGGTATACTTTGGGTTGGTTGGGCAATGACCCATTTATTGACTTAACCCATCTTGACCCGCTTAAATTCAGCCCAACGCGCCTATTTGCCACCCTAGTTGTGGTTGTTCCATTCTCCATATATTGTGTGAATTTCTCCTTTCCAGAAAGCATCTAAAACAAATTCCTTTTGTTGTCCAGTTGGCCAAATAACTTCCATTGGCATTAAATGATTTCAATCTAACATTAGCTAGGTTCACATGATCCATGACGTAACGTCACTCTCCTCCTTGTCGATTAATCCAAGGACGTGTTAATGTCTACTGTTGGCATTGCATGGTCACCTTAATTAAAATGGACAAGTCATGCCAAAAACTTTAATAGCTCGATGGGGTGCACACAAACTAATTTGGATATACCGTTGTAAAAAAAATCTTAACTTCTTCAATATGGCCAAATTCTCAATCATTTGTAAATTATTGTGAACCAAAAGTAAAACTCGTCCTGTTTCAACTCTTTGAGGTTCTTGACTTCTTGTTTAACAATATTAGTGTGATGACTGAAAGAGTCATTTATGAATTAAGATTATGTTTTAGGTTTATTAGCTATAAAAAGATTAATTTTAAATACTTTGATTTGCGTGCGCAGTTCGGGTATGAAACCGGAAAGCTTTTATGTGAAAATATGAGAAATAGTAATTTCTAGGGTTAAAATTTAATTACAGTTGACTTTGGTCAACATTTTGAGTAAACGGACCCGGATCGGTGTTCCGACGATCCCGGGAGGTCCGCAGTAAAATATGGGACTTGGGCGTATGCCCGAAATTGAATTCCGAGGTCCCAAACCTTATAAATCAATTTTTGAAAGAAATTATTTTGTTGAATTATCAATGAAATAAAGAAAAGAATTAACGTTTGAAACCATTGGTATCGGACCCGTATTTTGGTTCCGGAGCCCGGTACATATGTGTTATAGTATTGAATACTATATGGGAAATTTGGTGAGAATCGGAGTTTATTTGACGTGATTCGGACGTCCGATTGTGAAATAGTGAACTTTGAGTGTTCTTGAGAAAAATGATGAGTTTTGAGGTTTAATTCATAGTTTTACATGTTATTTTCATGATTTGATCGCGCGAGTAAGTCCATATGATGTTTTTAGACTTGCGTGCATGTTTGATTTGGAGCCCCAAGGGCTCGGGTGAGTTTCGGATAGGCCACGAGATGTTTTGAACTTAGAAAAAGTTGTTGTTTCTGCTATATCTGGTGCGCAGTAAAATTGCGATCGCGGGACCCTTCATGCGAACACAGTGGGCTGGGGGGAAGACCCTATGCGAACGCATTTGGGCCCTCGCGAACGCATAAGGTTAATTGGGCCTGGGGGAGGAGCCTCATTTGTTCTACGCGAACGCGGCCCCATGGTCGCGAACGCGGAAGGTCCTGCTCCTAAAGCTACGCGAACACGGGCAGGCCCACGCGAACGCATAGAAGGCCTGCCCAGCTATATAAAATCAATTTTAAACACGGACATAACCCTTTTTCTTCATATTTTTTGAACTACCCAGCCCTAAGGACGATTTTCTTCACCAAAGTTCATCCCCAAAGTATTGGTAATCAATTCTAAACTCTATTCTTTCAATTACCCAATGTTTTCCATCACTTTTAAATCAAAAATCAAGGATTTTCATGGTAAAAATTGAGGGTTTGGGTAGAACTAGGAAATTTTGTAAAAATCGAATGTTTACATCGATTTGAGGTCGGACTTCGAAACTAATTGCATATTCGGGCTCGGGGGTGAATGGGTAAACGTAATTTGGTCCGAACCCCGAGTTGGGACCAAACGGGCCCGAAGTCGGGTTTTAACCGTTTTTGAGAAAACTTAGAAAAAAATATAATTTTCAGTAAAGTTAGTTCCTTAGCATTAATTAATGATATTAAGCCAATTATGATTAGATTCGAGCGGGTTAGAGCGAGATTCTAAAGGAAAGCTGTAATTGAGCAGTGGGTGGCCTGCGAATTTGAGGTAAGTGTTTGGTTTAACCTTGACTTGAGGGAATATGAATCCCCAACTTAATTTATATGTGAATCTGCATGTGTGTGGTGTATAGGTGAGGTGGCGGGTATCTATGCACCACCAAATTACCTGTTAAACATGATCCCTTCCCCGTTTCCAATTTATTTGATTCATGGCTTAATTGTTTTATACTCATTGATGTTTCTATGACTACTTGGTTTTGTTAACTTGTTGATAAGTCTTGGTTCAATTAATTTTGGAAAGTGTTGGTTGTTCCCTTGGTTTCATTATGGGACATAAAGGTTGAGCGGGTTGACATTATTTTACGAGATATGTATATTCCCGTTGGTTTCATTTTGAGATGATATTGATTAAGTTTATGAGAAAATACAATTTCTTGTTTATATTTGTTGAGACAAAAATATTGTGAAAGGCTTGGCCCGAATTGTGAGAGTTTTCATAAATAAACTGATATGATATGTATGATGGGAGCGGGTTGCACGCTGCAATAAGGAGTAATAAGGGTGGACAGGTGGGATCGGGTTGCACGTCGCAACATGAGCAATAAGGGTGATATATATATAAGGAAGAGCAATAAGGGTGGACAGGTGGGAGCGGGTTGCACGCCGTAACAAGGAGCAATAAAGGAGGACACTTATACTTTACTGATTTTCAAAAACAAAGATTTGAGAACTTACTATTTTACTTTACTATTTTTCATATTTTGCACTACTTTTATTTTGAAGTCAAAGTTTGGAAATTGGAAATTTTACGTGAGAATTGGTTATAGCTGAGACATGAAAAAAGGTGGTTGAGTTATTTTAAATCGTTGATACAGTTATTGTTTGTTTATTTTAGAATTTCTTTTTTGCTTTATTTTTTATTGTTCCCAGGTTATATTGTTAATGCCCCGCCGTAGCCTCATCACTACTTCGTCGAGGTTAGGCTCGGCACTCATTCAGTACATGGGATCGGTTGTACTGATACTATACTCTTCACTCTTTTGTGCAGATCCAGGTACCATCCAGCGTTAGAGACCTTAGTAGCGGTCATTCATCATTTGGAGACACGAGGTATATCTGCCGACGTTCGCAGATTCAGTGGCATATCTTATAGTCTATGATTTTTAGGTATCAAGAGGTATAGTTAAGAAAGTAAAAGAAGAGTTAAAGACGATGTCTCACTTGATGTTCCAGAATAACACAAGGAAATATATTGTGCAAGGAAGTTGAAGGAAGGCTGCGAGTAGTATAAATGGATATGTATGGGTCGCAAGCTAAAGTATGGTAGAGCGACAAAATTGTAGGAAGACGGGAGTATGGATAAGAAAGGGCGAGTGGGAAGGTGATGAGAATGGATAAGTCCTCGGGATTAAGCCCATGAAAGCAAAAGAGCTAATGGTTTCTCTAAGTTATAGAAAGCTCAGTATAGCCTGAATGAACTAAAATGAGTCTAATAGCCCGTTTGGCCAAGCTTCTAAAATCAGCTTTTTTTGAGAAGTGCTTTTCTCAAAAGTACTTTTAAAAAAAGTGCTTTTGGTGAGAAGTAGTTTGTGTTTGGCTAATTAATTTGAAAATCACTTTTAAGAAGTAATTAGCGTTTGGCCAAGCTTCTAAAATCAGCTTTTTTTGAGAAGTGCTTTTCTCAAAAGTACTTTTAAAAAAAGTGCTTTTGGTGAGAAGTAGTTTGTGTTTGGCTAATTAATTTGAAAATCACTTTTAAGAAGTAATTAGTGTTTGGCCAAGCTTTTGAAAACTGCTTCTAAGTGTATTTTTTCAAAAGTGCTTCTCAGAAAAGTGCTTTTGGAGAGAAGCTACTTTTTTCCTCTTCTCCAAAACTGCTTCTACTTCTCCTCAAAAACACTTTTTTTTCCTTCCAAAAGCTTGGCCAAACAGTTTTTTTTTTCAAAAGTGCTTTTGGCCAAAAAAAGTACTTTTGGCAAAAACAAAAAGCTTGGCCAAACATGCTATAAGACCAATAGCATTTAGAAAAGATGGAATGCAACCCTGGTAGCAGAATGAAGGGTGTAATTGCGATAGATAAAGGATGCCGTTTGGGCGTTCGGTTGAGTAATGAATCAAAGAGGATTTCATGAATTGTACGTGATTAAAATACCCATGTGAGGTGAGTCATGGAAGTATAGTATCACCCCCTAGGTGGATCAATCTAATTACTCAAGATGCCCCCGATGAGACGCGAGCCTAGCGGCGATGTTACATAAGAGATCAAGTTATTAATGGTAAATGATGGATCAACATTAGGTTGAATCAACAATAGATGGATGCGAGTTCAACAGTATGAGGTGAAATAAGACAATCAATCCTAAGGATAAGCAACGAGAGTAACCTGGAGTTGGTTGCATACCTCAGTAACGATAAATCGAAGTAAGAGTTATGGTATGGTATGACCTACGTAAATGCATTAAAGTCATACGAATGGATCACCAGGTCTATAAAATAAGATATAGCAATATTAGCAAGTTCTGCAAAGTATCGAGCGAAGAACTTTAGTATACCTATAAATGCCTAGAGGGACATCTTATTAAGGTCTCTATATGTTAACAAAGTAAGGCCTAGAGATTGGCTAAAGGTTGGAGGAAAAAAAAGGGAGAGAAGAGTCTCATAGGCACACTTACAAGGTCAGTATCGTAGAGGCTGCATGATAGAATGTAGCAACAATTACGAGATTGAAAGGATTTCGATCACAAGTCATGGCATGTGAAAGATGCCTAAAGGGGGGAATTCCCTGGCCTTTGGATTTATTCACAGAACAACTGCCTAAATGGAAATGAGAGTATTAAGGTATTCACAAAAGCTATAAGTTATAAAAATGATAAGAGCATCAGCCAACATTCGAGGACAAATGTTCCAAAGAGGGGAATGATGTTATGTCCCGCAATATTACGTCGATATTACGTCCCACAGTATTATATTACAATGATGTTGCGCCGTGCAATACTACATTACGATGGTGTTACGCTTCACAGTATTAAATTACGACGATGTTGCACCATGTAGTATTGTACGTTAAATTTGTCGTAAGGTAATTGACATCAGTCCAAGGAAAAGATTATTTGGAGATTATAAGGATTATTCTATTTCACAAGTGATGAGTAAATTCGTGAAGGTGAAAGGGGAATCAAGTCAAAGAAAATGAACTTTCTTCCAAATTTGGCATGTGGGGATAAAATACGGGCCGAGCTAAAATATCCGGTAATTATGGACTAGTACCATACAAGGTATCACATGGCTATGATAGTAAGATGTATTAAAATATATTAAAAGTGACTAGCTTTTTTAAGTAATTTAAGATAATTTTTAATTATACGGGTAATTGGTTAATTGCCCGATAACGGGACATTACCTAGTTAATCAATAAAATTAGTGGATAAAATCAATCCCTCCCTCCCAAAGATGTGACATAAGGCTACAAAACCAAGAGAATGACTCTTAGTTAATTGATGTCTAGGTGGCTACCTAAGGTTAGTAAGGATTTAACAATTAAGATTACTACAAGTCGTTCTATTTTTCTTTTGGACATTAGAATCTTGCAAAAATATTAACCTTTTAACATTCCTGGAAATATTAGCCATTTCAAGCTTTTAACAAAGACAATCTTTCATTTCTTGAAAACAAAGCAGATCGTTAGCAAGCTTCAAACGTTTTTGTTTCCAAGTTCTTAATTCAAAGCAAACGTTCTTAATACTTGATTCAAAAGCAAACGTTCTTAATTCAATGCTAGTTCCTAGTTATTAATTCAAAAGCAAGAACATATATCTTTCCTAGTTTAATACTACGAGGACAGAGGCTAAAGTCTATCCAATTTTTGCGATTCTAAATTCAATCCACGAAAGTTTCTACCAAGAATTGTGAGAATCGTAGCAACGTAAAATTTTGCGGTTCTATAGGAGTACGGTGCAATCTTCTACAAGAGTATTATACGAAGTTTTTCCTACTCCAGGTATGTTAAGGTTATCCCTTCTTTATTTTTGGCATGATCTATATGACATAGAAGAAACGAGAAAACGCACGGTCTTCATAAATTACTCTATTCATAAAAATACTAGGGGTGTTTATATTCTTGATTCCCCATTTTTATTATTATTATCGTCTGTTCATGGGTCCTAGAAAAATACGTATTTGATAATGTTTATCCGAAAGGCATATTTATTTTTATGGCATTCTGAGAAAATCTTATTAACGTATTTCTTATGCATTTCATGCATTTATACATGTACATTGACCCATGACTCAAACGGCGTTATATACATGTATATATGTATGTATATATATGTATATGTGATATGAGAAAGGTTATGGCGTTATATACGCACCACCTGATGAGCTGATATACGTTGATGATTTGCCCACAGTGACCGAGATGATATGATGGGATGCCCTCATAGGCCTGATGATGTTATGAAATATGTACCTATGCACGACATGACATTCATACACATATGCATGACATTATACATATTTCATGATTTACAGAATTATCCAGACTTACAGGTTGAGTCAGTTACTCTATATTACTTCCATGTCGGTTATGTACTTATTTATGTGCCTTACATATTCGGTACATTATTCGTACTGACGTCCTTTTTGCCTGGGGACGATGCGTTTCATGCCCGTAGGTCCCGATAGACAGGTCGAGAGCCCTCCAAGTAGGCTATCAGCTCAACGGAAGATGTTGGTGCGCTCCATTTGCTTCGGAGTTTCTTGTTTGGTTAGTATGATTTAGACGTGTATTGTTTGGTATGGCGGGACTGTGTCCCAACCTTTATGAAAATTATGTATTCTTAGAGGCTTGTAGACAGATGTCATGTATGTAAAAAATTGCATGGCCTTGTCGGTCTATGTTCAGTATACGAGTGGTTATTTTGGTCTTATAGGCCCATATGTTTTATGTATAAGTTGGTATCACACGTTGTATTCTACTTATCTAACAGCTGCCTTATGGATCAGTTATCTATGATAAGTATGACATGAAAAGATACGTTATGTTGGTACTCGGTTGAGTAAGGTACCGGATGCTCGTTGCGACCCATAGGTTTTAGGCGTGACATATATTCTCTCGTGCGATTCTTGTTATCTCAAATACTGATTGAATTCTTCTGTTCTCTTGCAGATGGAGAGAACACGTGCCTCCTCTTCCGCTGACCATCATTCCGGTCCTCCAGCATCAACAACTCCTACTAAGGGAAGAGGCCGAGGCCGCGCCAAAAGCCTAGGTAGGGGCAAGACTCAGCCTATTGCTCAGACAGCAACCCCAACCGTGGAACCCCAGATCGAGATTAATGAGGGGGTTCCAGCTCAGATCGTTCCAGCGGGACCAACTCAGGTCCTAGAGGGGTTTATTGCTACCCCGGTACTTCAGGACACCTTGGTCCGCTTAGTGGGCATTATGGAGAGTGTAGCCCAAACTGGCACATTCCCTGTTGCAGCAGCCGTATCTCAGGCTGGAAGAGGGATCCAGACTCCTGCTACCCACACTCCGGTTCAGACTACTCCTTAGGTCCAGACCCCAGCATCTAATCCGGTTGGGGTAATCCAGCCAGTTGCTACAACGCCGATTGTTGATGGGGAAGCTATGTCCTCAGATGCCTTGTGGAGATTGGACAAGTTCATTAAGCCTTTCCCTGTTCATTTCAGTGGTGCTACTTCAGATGATCCTTAGGAATATCTGGATAGTTGTCATGAGGTATTGCGGAATATGGGTATTTTGGAGACCAATGGGGTCGATTTTGCTGCCTTTCAGATGACCGGTTCCGCTAAGAAATGGTGAAGAGATTGCTTGTTGAATAGACCAGTTGGGTCGCCTGCTTTGACTTGGGATCGGTTTTCTCACCTCTTTTTGGAGAAGTTTTTGCATGTTACTACTCGAGAGGAGAAACGTCGCAAGTTTGAGCGACTTCAGCAGGGCAGCATGACCGTGACCCAGTATGAGAATCATTTCGTGGATTTTTCTAGGCATGCTATTCTTTTATTTCCCACCAATAGAGAGAGGGTCAGACGGTTTATTGAGGGTCTTGCTCATCCCATCAGGTTGTAGATGGCCAAGGAGACAGGGATCGAGATTTCTTTTCAGGATGTAGCTAATGTGGCCAGGAGAGTTGAGTCGGTACTTGGTATGGGAGGTCAGGGGTCAGACAAAAGACCTCGCCATTATGGTGGTTTCAGTGGTGCCTCATCTGGAGGTGGGGGTTCATTTAGCAGAGGCCAATCTTCCAGGTCGTTCCATTCGGCACTTCAGGCTTCACATGGTAATTCAGGCGGTCGTGGTTCTTACATGCCTCCTTCTGCTCAACCAGTCCACAATGCACCATCAGCTCCTATCAGAGCACCTCCTTTGCAGAGTTATTATCGAGGTCAGCCGGCTCGTCAGGGTCAGTCTTCATATCAGGAGGGATGTTTTGAGTGTGGTGAATATGGGCATATTCAGAGAGCTTTCCAACATCAGTACCAGGGTTCCCGTGCTATAGTTCCAGCACCACCTGCCCAGCCAACCAGGGGTAGGGGTCAGACAACTAGAGGTAGAGGCCATAATGTTAGAGGTGGAGGTCAGGTAGCTAGGGGTGGAGGCTAGCCCGCTAGAGGTGGAGGTCCTCCCAAAGATGTGGTTCAGGGTGGCAGGGCCCAGCCCCGATTATATGCATTTCCAGCCAGGCCTGAGGCGGAGTCCTTCGACGCTGTTATTACAGGTATCATCTCAGTTTGTGATAGAGCTGGTTCAGTTTTGTTTGATCCGGGGTCTACTTATTCTTACGTTTCATCCTATTTTGCCTCATATTTGGTTGTGCCCCGTGGCCCCTTGAGTATTCCTGTTTATGTGTCTACACCGGTAGGGGATGCTATTATGGCAGATCGTGTGTATCGTTCGTGCGTAGTAGTCATTGAGGGTATTGAAACTAGTGTAGATCTTTTACTTCTAGACATGGTCGATTTTGATGTTATATTGGGCATGGATTGGTTGTCTCCTTATTATGTCATCTTGGAGTGTCACGCCAAGACAATTACTTTAGCTTTGCCGGGGTTTCCTCGATTAGAATGGAAAGGGACCCCCGGTCATTCTTCCAGCGAGTGATTTCATATGCCAAGGTTCGTCACATGGTTGAGAAGGGATGTTTGGATTATTTGGCTCATATTCGTGACTCTGATGCTGAGGTTTCTTCTATAAAGTCAGTTCCCATCGTTCATGAGTTTCCCGAGGTATTTCCTGCAGACCTGCCGAGGATGCCACCCTATAGGGATATTGATTTTTGCATTGATGTGGCTCTGGGAACTCAGCCCATTTCCATTTCCGCATATCGGATGGCCCCACCAGAATTGAAAGAGTTGAAAGAACAGTTGCAAGACTTGTTGGATAAGGGTTTCATCAGACCTAGTGTCTCGCCTTGGGGTGCACCGGTGTTGTTCGTGAAGAAGAAAGATGGGTCTATGAGGATGTGTATAGATTATCGGCAGTTTAATAAAGTTACTATCAAGAATAAGTATCCATTGCCGAGAATTGATGATTTATTTGATCAGCTTCAGGGTGCCAGGGTATTTTCAAAAATTGATTTGAGATTAGGGTACCATCAATTGAAGATTAGGGCGTCTGATGTTCCTAAGACAACATTTCGGACGAGGTATGGGCATTATGAATTTCTGGTGATGTCCTTTGGGTTGACTAATGCACCAACAACCTTTATGGACTTGATGAATCGGGTTTTCAACACTCATCTGGACTCTTTCGTGATCATGTTCATTGATGACATTCTTATATACTCCCGCAGTTGGGAGAAGCACGAGCAACACCTCTGTATAGTGCTCCATACTTTGAGGGATAATCACTTATATGCAATGTTTTCAAAATGTGAGTTTTGGTTGGATTCAGTAGCCTTCTTGGGTCATATCGTATCAGTTGAGGGTATTCAGGTTGATCCTAAGAAGATAGAGGCAGTCAAGAACTGGCCTAGACCCACTACAGCCACAGAAATCAGGAGTTTCTTGGGTTTGGTGGGTTACTACCGTCGTTTTGTGTAGGGGTTCTCATCCATTGCAGCCCCAATGACTAAATTGACTCAGAAAGGTTCCCCATTTAAATGGTCAGACGAGTGTGATGCGAGCTTTCAGAAGCTCAAGATGGCCTTGACTTCAGCAATGGTGTTGGTGTTACCATCAGGTTCGGGTTCTTTCACGGTGTATTGTGATGCTTCCCGAGTTAGACTTGGAGAAATATTGATGTAGGCTAGCAGGGTGATTACATATGCATCTCGACAGTTGAAAGTCCATGAGAAGAATTATCATGTTCATGACTTAGAGTTGGCAGCCATTGTTCATGCATTGAAATTTTGGAGGCACTATATTTATGGCGTGCCGTGTGAGGTTTTCACTGACCATCGCAGTCTCCAGTACTTATTCAAGCAAAATGATCTAAATTTGAGGCATCAGAGATGGTTAGAGTTACTGAAGGATTATGATGTCACTATATTATATCATCCAGGGAAGGCCAACGTGGTGGCCGATGCATTGAGTAGAAAGGCGGTGAGTATGGTCAGCCTTGCATTTATTCCAGTCGGTGAGAGACTGTTAGCTTCAGACATTCAGGCATTGGCTAATCAGCTCGTGAGGTTGGATATTTCGCCCAACAGTGTTCTAGCTTGTACAGTCACTCGGTCTTTTTTAATCGAGTGTATCAGAGAGCGGCAGGATGATGACCCACATTTGATGGTTCTTAGGGACATAGTCCGACGCGTTGGCGCCAAGCAGGTTACAGTTGGAGATGGCGGTATTTTGAGGATGCAGGGTCGCATATGTGTGCCTAATGTTGATGGCCTTCGTGAGTTGATCCTTGAGGAGGCTCATAGTTCAAAGTATTCTATTCACCCAGGTGCAGCCAAAATGTACCAGGACTTGAGGCAGCATTATTGGTGGAGAAGGATGAAAAAGGACATTGTTGCGTATGTGTTGCTTAAATTGTCAGCAGGTAAAATATGAGCATCAGAGACTGGGTGGTTTGCTTCAGTAGATAGATATTCCTGAGTGGAAGTGGGAGCGTATCACTATGGACTTCGTTGTTGGACTCCCACGGACTTAGAGGAAATTTGACGCAGTTTGGTTATTGTTGATAGGCTGACTAAATAAGCACATTTCATTCCTGTGGCAAGTACTTATACTTCGGAGCGGTTGGCAGAGATATATATTCAAGAGATTGTTCGTCTTCACGGTGTGCCCGTGTCTATCATTTCTTATCGAGGTACGCAGTTTACTTCACACTTTTGGAGGGCAGTTCAGCGCGAGTTGGGTACACGGGTTGAGTTCAGCACAACATTCCATCCTCAGACGGACGGGCAGTCCAAGCGTACTATTCAGATTTTGGAGGATATGCTCCGCTTGTGTTATTGACTTTGGAGGTTCTTGGGATCAGTTCTTGCCGTTGGCGGATGATGGATATAAATTATTCATGTAATTTCATATGTAAAAAAATAAGTTTTTAAAATAAAATATGAATAATAATATCCTATCCTCGCATATTTTCTAACAAATCTTGTAGTAAAAAGAAATTATGAAAAAGAAGGAAAAGACAAGAGAATGAAGCAAAGCCACAGTTGCACACATCATCTTCATATTCGCAAATGTGGAATATACATATGGGATTATGGAAAGAGACAATTAGAGATGAAAAAGATCTATAGATGCATATGTGGAATCTATATACACAAAGGTCACATTTGCAAATCTAACACATGAAGTCAAGAATCGAAGCAAAAGAGTCATATATGCATGTGTGGAATCTATATTTGCAAATGTCACATTCGCATACGTAGAATCTATATTTGCAAAGGTCACATTCGCATACATGGAACCTATATTTGCAAATCTAACTCATGAAGTCAAGAGTGAAACTCAAGTTCCATAGTTGCATATATGGAATCCACATACATAAAGGTCACTTCGCATATATGGATTTCACATTCGCAAAAGTGGAACATGACAAAAGCTACTCATCTTTTCCTATAAATAGCAAGCTCTCTTTGTATAGGATCATCAAACTTTTGTAAGAGAAGAACTAGTCTTGATCTTCTTTGTTTTCTTGTAGTAAAAATATTTCTAGTTTTCTAAATATCTTTTTTAGCTTTTCTTACTCCATATTGGAGTAATTTCTTTTTGTTGGAATAGTTGATGAAGCTAGATATATTTTATAATACTATCTTAGTTTTTATATATTCTTGGCTTGAAACTTTTTATTTATATTTCAAATTGTGCTGAAATGATGGTTTTTAATTACTCTTTCATCACATCTATATATTTTATCTCTAAGTTATTCATATATTAATTTTGTAATTCTCGCGGAGCAAAATTAATATATATTAACTGTTGAATAAAATAGTAGTGTGAAAGTAACTTTTCAGTAAACTATTATTTCAAGTCAGTAATCTTGCTTGCTTCAGTTTTAATTCTCATGGAGGAATTGTTGTAGGCAAGATTATTGATCCTTAGTAAAAATATTCTCACGAAGTTTTTACTTTCCTTTAGCACAATTCAAGCAAGAAAAATATTCCGATTTAAACGTCATTAGTCTTAAATTGATTAATTAACATAATTCTCACGGAGTGCTATTAATCGGTTATTTCTTAATGGACAAAATATAATTGTATTAGAAATAAACGATTATTCTTTAGAGAAATAAATGTAGAAATTGAGATTTTATTATAGTAATATTATCAAGTGAATTCAATGATTCCCAACTCTTTTTTTAATTATAAATCTTTCAAAAGTTATTTGTTTTGTTTAAGTAATTAACAAGTTTAAACCTCACTCACTTTTCATTAATTTGATTCTCTCAAATAGTAGTTAAAATATTACAAGTCTGTAGCATAGATTATCCAGTCTCTGTGGGACGATATCTTAAACTATATTAGAATTTGACATAGTACGAGCAGGAAATTCCAATACACATTGGCCTCGTCAAACTTTTGGCGCTGTTGGCGGGGATTGGCATACATCTACTTCAGATTAAATATTTTGTTACTAATTTGAGAATTTTTTTTAATTATTATTATTATTATTATTATTATTATTATTATTTCTATTATTAATTTCACTATCTACTAATAAATACTTCTTCCTATTACTTCTACCATTAGCTTTCCTGTAGTATATTTAGTATAATATTACTAGTACTTTTACCTACAATTACTATTCTAACTTTCCTTCTTATTACTATTATTTACTAGTACTACTTTTACTTATACTTAATATATTATCATACCTTTTTGTTTTTCACTAACTATTTTTGTTATCTTTGAAAATTTCTTTAGTTATTTTATTAACTACTAGTACTGCTTTAGAAACTATTGTTAATTTTTTTTGTCTCTTTAAAATTTTAAGTAGTTTATGATCCGCTCTTCTACAAAAAAGTTGGCTAGTTACGATCCAGAAATTGAAAAATCTCTTCGATTGTGCAGGAAAGGACAAACATCAACTTCTCAAAGCATAACTCGTGAAGGAATGGAGAATCAGGGAGTAGAAGACATTCAACCACCAGTCCATGTGGAGGATCAGTTTGATGAAGTAGCACCAAGTCCAGCAAACAGAATCCTAAGGGATTATGCTAGACCTGACCGCTTCAATTGTGAATCTAGTGTCAGAAAACCTCCAGTGGCAACCAACAACTTTGAAATCAGGACTGGCCTGATTCAAACGATTCAACAGACTTGCATCTTCACTGGAGACGCAAGTGAAGATCCACACAGTCATTTAATTGACTTTTTGGAACTTGTTGAAACAACTAAGTATAATGGAGTACCTCCCGAAGCTATCAAGTTAAGGCTATTTCCTTTTTCTTTAAAAGGAGATGCCAAGACTTGGTTGCGAAGTTTACCACAAGGTTCCATTACCACTGTGATGACCCAAGGGATCATTTTATGAATTTAGACTCCGTTCTAGGCTTAATAGCCATAAAAAGGTTAATTTTAAATACCTCGGTTTGTGAGCGTAGTCCGAGCGTGAAACCGGAAAGCTTTTATGTGAAAATATGAGAAATAGTAATTTCTAGAGTTAAAATTTGATTATAGTTGACTTTGGTCAACATTTTGAGTACCCGGATCTATGTTCCGACGATCCAGGAGGTTCACAGTAAAATATGGGACTTGGGCGTATGCCCAGAAATGAATTCCGATGTCCCAAGCCTTAGAAATAAATTTTTGAAAGAAATTATTTTCCTGAAATATTTATGGAATAAAGAAAATATTAATGTTTGGAACCATTGGTATCGGGCTCGTATTTTTATTCCAGAGCCCAGTACAAATTTGTTATAGTATTCAATGGTTAACTATGAAATTTGGTGAAAAACAGAGTTTATGTAACGTGATTCGGACATCCGGTTGAGAAATAATGAACTTTAAGTGTTCTTGAGAAAAATGATGTGTTCTTGATAAATATGATGAGTTTTGAGGTTTAATTCATAGTTTTACATGTTATTTTCATGATTTGATCGCACGAGTAAGTCCTTATGATGTTTTTAGACTTGCGTGCATATTTTGTTTAGAGCCCCGGGGCTCGGGTGAGTTTCGGATAGCCCACGAGAAGTTTTTGCACTTGAAGGTTCTGCTGGTTTTGTTGTATCTGGTGTGACATTTTGTTGGTCATTGTGTTCGCATGACCCAGTCGCGAATGCATAGTGAGAATAGGTGTGGGGTCGTTTTTGCTCTATGCGAACGCGGTTGGGCCCCGCGAACACATAGAGTTATTTGGGCCTGGGGGAGCTACCTGGCTTTCCTCTACACGAACGCGGAGGCCTAAGGAGCTAAAGCTTCGCGAGGCTCTAGGACGCGAACGCATAGGTCTCTGGCCAGTACCCTACGCGAACGCGGCCAGCGTGCTGCGAACGCGAAGGTCTACTGCCCAGGCATATTTAAACAATTTAAAATTGGGTAGAATCCTTCTTCCTCATATTTTTGAACCCCACAGCCCTAGGGACGAATTTCTTCACCAAATATCATCCCCAAGTTGTTGGTAATTAATTCTAAACTTTACTCTTTCAATTACTCATTGTTTTTCATCACTTTTAAATCAAAAACTAAGAATTTTCATGGTAAAAATTGAGGGTTTGGGTAAAATTAGGGAATTTTGTAAAAATCGATGCTTTACCTCGAATTGGGGTCGGATTTCGAAACTAATTGTATATTCAGGTTCGTGGTTGAATGGGTAAACGCAATTTGGTCTGAACCCCGAGTTCAGACCAAGCAGGCCCGGGGTCGGGTTTTTACTTTTTTTGAGAAAACTTAGGAAAAATTATAATTTTCAATAAAGTTAGTTCCTTTAGAGTTAATTAATGATATTAAGTTAATTATGACTTGATTCGAGCAAGTTAGAGCAAGATTCTAAAGAAAAAATTGTAATTGAGCAGTGAGTGACTTGTGAAATTGAGGTAAGTACTTGGTTTAACCTTGACTTGAGGGAATATAAATCCCCAACTTAATTGCTATGTGAAATTGCATGTGTGTGGTGTATAGGTGAGGTGACGAGTATCTATGCACCACCAAATTGTCTGTTAAACATGATCTCTTCCCCGTTTCCAATTTAATTGATTCATGTCTTTATTGTTCTATGTTCATTATTGTTTCTATGACTACTTGGCTTTGTTACTTTGTTGTTAAGTCTTGTTGTAATTATTTTGGAAGAGTATTGGTTATTTTCTTGGTTTTCTTGTGGTACATAAAGGTTGAACAGTTTGACATTGTTTTACGAGATACATATTTATGTTCCCGTTGGTTCATGGTTGAGATGATATTGATGAAGTTTATGAGAAAATACAGTTTCTTGTTTATAATTGTTGAGACAAAAGTATTTTGAAAGGATTGACCTGAATTGTGAAAATTTATAAATAAACTGATATGATATGTCTGGTGGGAGCGGGTTGCACGCCGCAACAAGGAGTGATAAGGGTGGACAGGTGGGATCGGGTTGCACGCCGCAATAGGAGCAATAAGGGTGATATATATTTAGGGAGGAGAAATAAGGGTGGACAGGTGGGAGTGGGTTGCACGCCGCAACAAGGAGCAATAAGGGAAGACACTTATGTTTTACTGATTTTCAAAGAAAACAAAGCTTTGAAAACTTACTATTTTACTTTACTATTTTCATATTTTTGCACTACTTTTATTTAAAGTTAAAGTTTGGAACTCTGAAAAACTTACGTGAGAATTGGTTATAGCTGAGACCTGGAAAAGATGATCGAGTTATTTTAATTGTTGCTACATTTATTATTTATTTATTTTAGATTTCCTTCTTGCTTTATTTACTATTGTTCACAGGTTATATTGTTAATGCCCCGCCGTAGCCTCGTCACTACTTCGTAGAGGTTATGATCGACACTTACTCAGTACATGAGGTCGATTGTACTGATACTACACTCTGCACTCTTTTGTGTAGATCCAGGTACCAGCCAGCAGTAGAGATTTTTAGAGCAGCCATCCATTTATTCCGAGACACGAGGTATATCTGGCGGCGCTCGCAGATCCCGAGAGTCTTCTCTTAATTCGTAGAGGCTGTTTTATACTTTTCTCAAAACAGTTATATTATTTTTTTCAGCCCATTATATGTAATATTCTTTGGTGGTTCGTGAATTGTGACACCAGACCTGGGGGTAGTTTTAGAAATATTTGTATAATTAGTTTGTGGTTCGATTTATTTAATTGCTATTATTTTATATTTGAAAATTATTCATCGAAACCATTAGATTCAGTTTACTTTAGATTATTTTATTATGTCTAAATGAATAATTAATGCAAAGTAGTTATTCGAACTCTAACATTGGCTTGCCTAGCAAGTATGGTGTTAGGCGCCATCACGATCCTTAAGGTAGGGAAATTTGGGTCGTGACAAGTTGGTATCAGAGCACTAGGTTTCCTAGGTCTTACAATTCACGAACAAGCTTGATAGATTCTGAAGGATCGGTACGGAGACGTCTGTACTTATCTCTCAGAGGCTATGAAGTTAGGAACAATTTCACTTCTATTATACTCTATCGTGCGAATTTATTCTACCATTGATAATTGAACTTGTCTGTTCTTGTCCTCTCACAAATCTCAACGACACGCAAAACATCTACAACCGGACAAGAGATGAAGCCCCAATGACAGCTACGATTAGGGGAAGAGACAGAAGCAGAGCTCAGTCTAAAGCTCGAACATCAGCACCTATTGTACATTCTCAAATGAATCTAGACGTGGAGGTTCTAGCTCAGTCGGTACATGTTGGACTAGTCCAGATTCTATAAGGATTCATAGCTATTCCAGTATTGCATAACAAGGGAATAGTTAAAAGCAATGGGGTTGATTTTGCTGTGTTTCAGATGACGGATTCCACCAAGAGGTGGTGGGAAGATTATGTAATTACTAGACTAGTTGTGGCTCTAACTGAAGATGCAGACGTAATGAGAGATCACCCAGTGAATTATGTAGGGGTGCAACAGACCTTGGCATCTGGTTGATTTATATGAGCTGTGGAGTTTAACATTATGTATTATCAAACATTGTGACTTGTGACTTCGTGCTAAGTGGGGAAGTCCACCGTCAGATTGCGGGGTCATGTATTATATCTGTTTTGTCTTGAAATGTATAAGGCCTGAGATTTTGCAAGAGATAAAGCTGGGACTTCCGGTATTTCCGCCTCCTTAATAACCCTATATCTCAGTACCAAAGGAGTTATATGAACAACTTTGAATCTACAGAAGGTCTACTCAGCGTGGAAGTCATGGTTGCGGATTTTGGGGTGCTCCAGTGGGAGTACAGTGGTTGACAAGCTTCTAGACTATGTGGTTCGGGACAAGGTTTATTTGTATAGCGTTCTACCTTTGGGATCAATGTGCATCAATTAGGATAAGAGTTACCCCAAGGAATAATGAAGGGTACATGAATAAGTGGGGTAGCTCAGCAGTGTTGAGTCAACATAGTAAAAGAAGAAATTGGCCGCTAGTGTTTGTGGCAAGCCTACGAAGAGGACGACCAACCAGCTACACCAACTACTTGACTCAGTTCTCATAAATGCTATTAAAAGAGTTTGTTTCTCGGACTCTCCATGATGCGTGGTGCATAAGGTTGAACGGTTGCGTAAGGTCACCATGACGGTGTCAGAATATGCCATCAGGTTCAATAATTTAGCCCGCCATATTCCTACTTCGGTTCATATAGCTAGAGAGCAAGTTCACAGACTCATTAAAGGACTCAAATATGATTGTAAAATTTTTGTACGACTCAGGGAAGGTTGATACTTTATTTCGGCTAGTGGTAGAAACTGTCCTAGACTAGGGAGAGTCATATTTCATCAGAGCACTCAGGCGACGCGCCCCATTGCAGTTACAATTCAATCTACATGACCAGCTAGGAAAAAAGGGGTCGGAATGTCGAAGGTGGAGGTCAGATTCCTAGAGGTGGAGACCCAACCTGTTGATATATTTTCTATGGTATGACTGAGGTCGTTATATCAAATGGTGCCATTACAAAAAAAAAACTCTAGTTATTATAAAGTGATAATTTCCTTAACTTGATTCGGTTATGAGTATCTAGAAAGTCCTCCTAATATGCTCCACTCTCGGGTGAGCTTCGTAACTCTAAAAATTTACTTCTGTGAATACTTGAATTGAGAAATTCTATGGGAATAGCTATGTCCATCATTACATGTTGTAATTTTGTTTAAAAAATATATTTAGAAGAAGGAAATGGAATGTTTCGATTGGAACGATATGCATATTACTTGTGATTCAGAATTGTGGGCAAGATCCTGGCATTTTAATGTGATTTGATATGTTTAAATCGGGCTACGGTCCGAGGTGAAAGTTATGTAAGGACGAGATCCTTGTGATGAAAATTCTTGTGTTTAAATTCTCCCTTGGGAAATTAAAATTCGTATTAGAGTACTAATAGGGAGTCATGCATGTTAGGGTTATTCGAAATTTTTTGTATAATAATAGTAATAATAATAAGTAATTAAATAAATAAATAAATTAATTATCTGTGCATAATTTGCCAAATTCGTGCTATAGTTATTGAGCTTTAACCTACAGGGTAGGTTCCCGCCCATGTGGCGTTAAATGAGACACGTTAATTCGGATATATAATTATGAGGTCTTCATGCATCGCATCTCGTTATTAGTGTTGGGAAGGTTTGAGAGGAGAGTATGGTTAACATAAAGTTATTTGATAATTCTGAAATAGGCTATGAATAACTATTAAGAAAATAGAGGCAGTCAAGAACTGGCCTAGACCCACTACAACCACGGAAATCAGAAGTTTCTTGGGTTTGGCGGGTTACTACCGTTGTCTTGTGGAGGGGTTTTCATCTATATCAGCCCCTATGACTAAATTGACTCAGAAAGGTGCCTCATTTAAATGGTCAGATGAGTGCGAGACGAGCTTTCAGAAGCTCAAGACAACCTTGAATTCAGCACCGATGTTGGTGTTACCATCAGGTTCGGGTTCTGTCACGGTGTATTGTGACCCTTTCCGAGTTGGACTTGGAGAAGTATTGATGTAGGATGGCAGAGTGATTGCATATGCGTCTTGGAAACTGAAAGTCCATGAGAATATTTATCTTGTTCATGACTTAGAGTTGGCGTCCATTGTTCATGCATTGAAAATTTGGAGGCACTATCTTTTTGGCGTGCCGTGTGAGGTTTTTACTGACCATCGCAGTCTACAGTACTTATTCAAGCAGAAGGATCTAAATTTGAGGCAGCGGAGATGGTTAGACTTACTGAAGGATTATGATGTCACCATATTATATCATCCAGGGAAGGCCAACGTTGTGACCGATGCATTGAGTAAGAAAGCAGTGAGTATGGGCGGCCTTGCGTATATTTTAGTTGGTGAGAGACCGCTAGCTTCAGACATTCAGACATTGGCTAATCAGTTCGTGTGCTGGATATTTTGACCAGCAGTGTTCTAGCTTGTACAGTCGCTCGGTCTTCTCTAATTGAGCGTATTTGGGAGCGACAAGATGATGACCCGCATTTGAGGTTCTTAGGGACATAGTTCAGCGCGGTGGTGCCTAGCAGGTTATAGTTGGGGATGATGGTGTCTTGAGGATGCAGGGTCGTATATGTGTGCCAAATGTTGATGGCCTTCGTGAGTTGATCCTTGAGGAGGCTCACAATTCTAGGTATTCGATTCACCCAGGGGCAGCCAAAATGTACCAAGATTTGAGGCAGCATTATTGGTGGAGAAGGATGAAAAAAAAACATTGTTGCGTATGTGGCTATTTGCTTAAATTGTCAGCAAGTGAAGTATGAGCATCAACGACCTGGTGGTTTGCTTCAGCAGATAGAGATTCCTGAGTGGAAGTGGGAGCGTATCACTATGGACTTCGTTGTTGGACCTCCACGGACTCAGAGGAAATTTGACGCAGTTTGGGTTATTGTGGATAGGCTGACTAAATCAACACATTTCATTACTGTGGCGAGTACTTATACTTCGGAGCGGTTGGTTGGGTTATATATTCGGGAGATTGTTAGCCTTCATGGTGTGCCCGTATCTATCATTTCTGGTCGAGGTACGCAGTTTACTTCGCACTTTTGGAGGGCAGTTCAGCGTGAGTTGGGTACCCGAGTAGAGTTGAGCATAACATTTCACCCTCAAACTGATGGGCAGTCCGAGCGTACCATTCAGATATTGGAGGATATGCTCCGCGCTTGTGTTATTGACTTTGGATGTTCGTGGGATCAGTTCTTGCCGTTAGCGGAGTTTGCTTATAATAATAGCTGTCAGTCGAGTATTCAGATTATGAGGCATTATATGGTTGACGGTGTAGATCGCCAATTGGATGGTTTGAGCCGGGAGAGGCTCGGTTGCTGGGCACATACTTATTTTAGGAGGCCTTGGATAAGGTCAACATTATTCAAGAGAGACTTCGTGCAGCTCAGTCTAGGCAAAAGAGTTATGCCGATCGTAAGGTTCGTGATGTGGCATTCATGGTGTGAGAGAGAGTATTACTTCGTCTGTCGCCCATGAAGGGTGTTATGAGGATTGGAAAGAAAGGTAAGTTGAGCCCTAGGTATATCGGGTCATTTGAGATTTTTGATAGAATGGGGGAGGTAGCTTATAGACTCGCGTTGCCTCCAGGATTATCCCTAGTTTATCCGGCATTTCACGTGTCTATGCTCCGGAAATATCATGGTGACCCGTCCCACGTGTTAGATTTCAGCTCTGTCCAATTGGACAAGGCCTTGACTTATGAGGAGGAACCGATAGCCATTTTTGACCGACAGGTTCGTTAGTTGAGGTCAAAGAGTTATCCTTCAGTTCGAGTGCAGTGGAGAGGCTAGCCCGTTGAGGTAACTACTTGGGAGTTCGAGTCGGACATGCAGAGTAGATATCCACACTTGTTCGCCATTCCAAGTAATTTTCTATGCCCGTTCGAGGACGACGTTTGTTTTAGAGGTGGAGATTGTGATGACCCAAGGGGTCACTTTATGAATTTAGACTCCGTTCTAGGCTTAATAGCCATAAAAAGGCTAATTTTAAATACCTCGATTTGCGTGCGCAGTCCGAGCGTGAAACCGGAAAGCGTTTATGTGAAAAATAAGAAATAGTAATTTCTAGAGTTAAATTTTATAGTTGACTTTGGTCAATATTTTGAGTAAACGGACCCGGATCTGTTTTCCGATGAACCCGAGAGATCCGCAGTAAAATATGGGACTTGGGCGTATGCCCGGAAATGAATTCCGAGGTCCCAAGCCTTAGAAATCAATTTTTGAAAGAAATTATTTTCCTAAAATATTTATGGAATAAAGAAAAGAATTAATGTTTGAAACCATTGGTATCGGGCCTGTATTTTGGTTCCGGAGCCCGATACAAATTTGTTATAGTATTCAAAGGTTACCTGTGAAATTTGGTGGAAAACGGAGTTTATTTGACGTGATTCGGACATCCGGTTGAGAAATAATGAACTTTAAGTGTTCTTGAGAAAAATGATGAGTTTTGAGGTTTAATTCATAGTTTTACATGTTATTTTCATGATTTGATCGCACGAACAGGTCCGTATGATATTTTTAGACTTGCGTGCATGTTTTGTTTAGAGTCCCGAGGGCTCGGTGTTGACCCAATTTTTCATCAAATTATTTTAAATTTTGCACATATACCTTCAAAATCACTTTTTATAATAACTGGTATTTTTTCCATAATTTTTTATAATTTTATCAATTTATTTTCTAATTTTATTCAGTACTTTACATCCAATAGTTATTCATAAATTGCATTACAGATAATTTTAAAATATTTCCTAACTCAATATATCATTTTTAATCCTATTAGGATTCAACTATTTCACAAATTAGCCAATCTGACATTATTTGGCTATAATTATAATAATTTTGTAATTATAGCCTAATTGTACATTTTATACTATTTTAATTCAATAATCCGTCATTTTTTAGTTTTTAATACTAGTTAATTACCTTAATTTCACTTATTTAACCTTAACTTTATTTTATCTAATTATTGGCTATTTTTATTAATTATCTATCTATTTAATTGGGTATTTAATAATTAGCACCTCCTATTTAAATTATAGCCTAAATTAACCTGACCCCAACCCAATTGGGACCAACCCAATACCCAATCCAAATAACCCAGTAACCCAAGCCCAATCTCTAAGCTTACCCAACCCAATCCCCATTTTTTATCTGGACCGTTGATTAATTTTAATCAACGGACCATATCCGTTCTTTCCTAATTAAGCCCTTAACGACTACCCCCATCTCATTCACTCCTCTCTCATTCATCTCTCTACTCTCTCTCTATCTCCGGTTCTCTCAAGAACTTTCTCATCTCCTCCTCTTCGATGGGCACTGTCCACCTTCTCCGGCCACTCCCCTCGCCGGAAACCATGACATCTAATCATCTCTTGGCCCTTGCTTCACCCCATGCCGGTCTAATGATATCCTGAGGCCCTCAGGTGAACCTGGAGCGGTTCAACTCCCCCCCATGGTCCTTCATGCCATTTTCGGCCACCTCCGGCCGTCTGAGTAAGAGCTATGACTTTTCCGGCTAAAGCTGGCGACATCTTAAGGTTTTTCTTGTTTCTATGGGTTCTCTGAAACCCTAACCCCTAAAATTTTCCAATCTTCTTTCAGATCTAGGATTGATTTGTGTATACTTTGAGCTACTTTGTTGTTTTCTCAATGGTTCTCTGATTTTTCTAAAACGACTCTCTATTTTCATCTAGGGTTTTGTGACCTCGTTTTTGAATACCTTTTCTAGGGGTTTTCAGCATTATCCTAAAGTCTCTACTATGTTTTAGTAATTTGTTCAAGCTTATCTCCTTAATCTGACTCATTATGATGAAAACCCTAACTATTAGACCTAAACCCCTAAAGTTCCTGATTTTGCCTATATGTTTGCATATGTGTTTGCGTTTCAAGAGTCCTGTGACTCATTGATATTTTACCCTATGTTATTCGTCTTTGATTCTTCTTACTTTCTTGTTTATCTCACTGTTCAATCTGTAACTCACATGACCCCTTAATTTCATATGCTAGGGTTTCTGATTTTCTTGCCTAACATCCGTGTTAATTCCCTTCAATTGGTATTATGCCTGTTCGAATCCCTGATTCTCGGCCATGTGTTACTTAATTATTTCCTGACTTATTTCTTTGCTTATAACGTGTTCATCCCGTTCATACATTGGAAGCTGTTATTTGAATCCTTGATTCACTGTGATACGAAAATCTTGATGATTTCCTATGGGATATTCCTACTGATTGCTAACCTCTAGTTTATTTTTACCTCGTTCATTTGCTGTTAATTGATATTATTTCCTTAATTAATATCTTCCGAACCTAGTCTCAATTGCCTACTTGATTTGGTTTGAAATTGTTTCCTTATATGTCAGCGCATAAGAACTTTCCTTAATTGTGTTTACCTATTCTAACCATTTGAGATTTAACTCCCTTAATTAAAGGAATAGTGGTACTGATCTTACAACTAATTGATACTTTGAATTCCATAATTACCGGGCAGTCTAATTATTACCTTATATTTCACCTAGTTTCAAACTGTATATATACTCTATTCATGCAGAGACAGACCACAAACTAATCTGTGCACTCTCTCTCACAATTAAACTTGCTCTCTCTCTCTCTCTCTCTATTCCTTCTTTTGTGCTACTCATTACTGATCTCAGTTAGCCGGCTGCAAGCCAATGCTAACTATTGTTCATCTCCTACATTCTGCTTTGTGTTATTGTTTTCTATACTCTACTGGTATGTCCTAATCTAGAATTCAGTCCTCAAACCAACATGCCTCTATTACTATTATAATTCTTTGTATTCCTTCTATGCTTTTACTTACTATTTTGCGGTTCAACATGCAATTAAGTTTCTGAGTTTCCTCTACATGTTAAGTCTCACTTTACTTGTAAAAGACCAATGTATATCCATACACTTAGTATCTGTTCCTTATGTGAATCTCCCTGCCTGTGACTACTACATTAGTTATATCATAGTCTCAATTGTGTGGTGCTGATATGTTCTGATACTTTGTTACACCCCTGACCCTCCTTGAACCTTGGGAACTTCTGATTGTATGTGTGTTTCTGCCTGCTTTACAGGCTCTGTATTTGTCCCTCAAACCTCTCACCCTTGTTTGTGATTGTTGGGCCACCTGAGTCCTGTATGTGATGCTGGCTTTATTTTGTTTTGAGTTTGGTGTTTTCCCAAAACTGGTTTCATCAGTTGAACCTTTGTTCTAAAAAAAACTGGTCTTTACTAAGTCTCTCCTCTTTTCAAACTGTTTTTGATACTATTCTCTTAGATTCCTCAAACTATGAGCACATTTCACTATACTCCTAGATATTATGATCTGCCCCTTTTGTGTGAGCATTGCTTTGGGACCCTTGAACTTCCTCTGAACTTTGACACATATGAGCTGGCCCTTTCACACTGCACTTACTCCAGCTTGGCTATGAAATCTGGGTGTGAGCACTGCCCGGGATCCTCTGAGATCCTTAGGGAAATCTGACACACCCGGATTATGAAAGGTTGTAAAATAACAGTACACGACATTGAGGATCTAGGAAACTTGGGCCTATTATGGAAGGATCCCTATAGTTAACTTCTTCTTTTCCTATTTTTAATTATGTAATTCATATTCGGAGGCCTGTAATAATTATTTGTAAAAATGATTCTGGGGTTGGATAGTGAAAATGGGTGGGAATATGCATGCTATAGTATAAGTATGTGTAGAAATCATGTTTCTACGTTTACTTTTTTATGTGCGCAATAGTAACCATGTTTAGGAATAGCATATCAAGTATGCCTTGCATTTAGATACCATGTTACTTAGGCTTTCTTTCAACATATCATCATGCATTGCCCTCACTTAGAAATCCTGTTCATAGGATTAACGATAATAACAAAAACTGTTCCTATGTGATTCTGTCAACAAGTTCAAAAAAATGCAATTTTGCCTTAGAGTAATCGTATTAACAAAGCTGTAATCATGTTTACCACGCTTACACACTTAGAGATCATGTTAACCTATTAAAATATTGCCTATGCTGAAGTTGTGCACAATACTGTGATTTCATAAGCATTTAGAAATCCATGCTTAGGTTATCATGCATCATTAAACCTCATGCTATAGGATTGTACTCGTTTACTACATTCAGTCAAATATAAATATCAAAAATAGTCCCTGTTCTAATAAACTGGCAATCGGTCTTTTTTTGTAAACACTTAGAATCACATGCTATTAGGATTGGTAATATGGAACCCTTAACAAATCTGTACAACTGCTGCATGTTATTTTACACCTAGGCAAGCCTTAGGTAATCAACTACAAGAAAAATAAAACCAGATCTTTTTCTGTGTGACTATGTTAACTATCAACATATAAAAAATCAGTAGGCAAGCCTGGTTAGGACTTCCTCTCTGAGTTATGTAATAAAAACTGATTCTGCTATTATCATTTAGACACCATGCTTAGGAACTGAATCTGGACCTTAATTTGTGTGTGAGACATGATGTTTACGTGCAATACATGTGGAGGAATACTTGAGCCTCTATCTGCTTTACATGCTCTCCCTTACTTGCAAGTCCTACTTGTTTATTATATGTCGCCTTAGCATTTTTCCTTTAAAACCTGAGGGTATACCTAGAAACCTCCCTTTTTAGGATAGTAGTCCTAATTTCCTCAAGGACTAATAGGAGAGGGCCGGGTAACAACATGCAATAGAGTTCGTGACCAATACGCGCTTTAATTACCTTCACGGGGTTGGAAATGGTAGAATATGGATATGATGACCAGTGCATTAATACCACGTGTAGCCCCTCTTTGAGGAGTGTCATACCGGGTATTGCATTGATGTGATCCATATTATTATAAACCTAGGATACCCTTTACTTTCACATGCTTAGATTGTAACTCTTTCCAAAATCAAACCCTTTTTCATTAATTGTTTCCAAACATCTGTGTACTTAGACTTAAATCCCCTCTTATTTGAGCCCTACTTGTTTGTTTGCTAAAGTTGTACAAATTCACAAAAGTTGTTTGGCCGGGAACCACACTGGTGGATCCTGAGGGGTGCCTAACACCTTCCCCTTAGGATAATTTCAAGCCCTTACCCTATCTCTGGTTAACAACGTAGTTGTAAATGAACCCCTTTGGTGTCCTAACGCACGTTTAAAAATCATTAGGTGGAGAATCTCAAAAACACAAACCCCTTTCCCAAAAGGAAAGAGTTGTCTTAACCAAAATGTCATGAACCCGATCTCCGCGAGGAAAAAGGGGGGCGCGACACTCGTATTTTCGAACCCCACAAAATGTCATGAACCCGATCTCCGCGAGGAAAAAGGGGGGCGCGACACTCGTATTTTCGAACCCCACAAAATGTCATGAACCCAATCTACTGCCCACGCATATTTAAACAATTTAAAAACGGGCAGAACCCTTCATCCTCATATTTTCGAATCCCACAGCCCTAGGGACGAATTGCTTCACCATATATCATCCCCAAGTTGTCGGTAATTAATTCTAAACTTTACTCTTTCAATTACTCATTGTTTTTCATCAATTTTAAATCAAAAACTAAAAAATTTCATGGTAAAGATTGAGGGTTTGGGTAGAATTAGGAAATTTGTTAACAATCAATTCTTTACCTCGAACTGGGGCCAGATTCCGAAACTAATTGTATATTCGGGTTCGTGGGTGAATGGGTAAACGTAATTTGGTCTGAACCCCGAGTTCAGACGAAGCGGGCCCGAGGTCAGATTTTCACTTTTTTTTTATAGAAAACTTAGGAAAAATTATAATTTTCAATAAAGTTAATTCCTTTAACATTAATTAATGATATTAAGTTAATTATGATTAGATTCGAGCAAGTTAGAGCAAAATTCTAAAGCAAAAGTTGTAATTGAGCAGTGATTGGCCAGCGAAATTGAGGTAAGTGCTTGGTTTAACCTTGACTTGAGGGAATAGGAATCCCCAACTTAATTGCTATGTGAAATTGCATGTGTGTGGTGTATAGGTGAGGTGACGAGTATCTATGCACCACCAAATTGTCTGTTAATTATGATCCCTTCCTCGTTTCCAATTTAATTTATTCATGTCTTAATTGTTCTATGTTCATTATTGTTTCTATGACTACTTGGCTTTGTTACTTTGTTGTTAAGTCTTGTTGTAATTATTTTGGAAGAGGGTTGGTTATTTTCTTGGTTTCCTTGTGGTACATAAAGGTTGAACAATTTTACATTGTTTTACGAGATACATATTTATGTTCTTGTTGGGTCATGGTTGAGATGATATTGATGAAGTTTATGAGAAAATACAGTTTCTTGTTTATAATTTTTGAGACAAAAGTATTGTGAAAGGCTTGGCCTGAATTGTGAAAATTTATAAATAAAATGATATGATATGTCTGGTGGGAGCGGGTTGCACGCCGCAAGGAGTGATAAGGGTGGACAGGTGGGATCGGGTTGCACACCGCAACAGGAGCAATAAGGGTGATATATATTTAGGGAGGAGCAATAAGGGTGGACTTATTTAATTGTTATTATTTTATCTTTGGAAATTATTCATCGAAAACCAGTAGATTCAGTTTACTTTAGATTATCTTATTATGTCTAAATGAATAATTAATGCAAAGTAGTTAATCGAACTCTAACATTGGCTTTCCTAGCAAGTATGGTGTTAGGCGCCAACACGATCCTTAAGGTTGGGAAATTTAGGTCGTGATAACCACATGGGACCAAATGACTCAGAAATCTTTAAACAAATATTTTTCCCCGGCTAAAACCACAAAGTTAAGACAAGACGTTTCTAATTTCTTGCAGACTGACACTGAGTAAGTTTATCAAGCTTGGGAAATATTAAAAGCAATGTTAAGAAAATGTCCCGACCATGACATTCCTGAACACATGCAACTGTATATCTTTTATCACGGGTTAAAACCCTCTGCTAAAAATGTGATTGATGCAGTCATGCAGCTGCAGGAGGTTTTGTAATGGGAAAAACCACGGAGGAAGCATTGCAATTGTTGAACGATATTTCCGAGAATGCCATACAATGGACATCTAAGCGAGTAATCATCAAGAAGGCTGCTACGGTAAATCAGGTTGATCCTTTAAATACACTAACGCATCAAATTGTTTCTTTGGCACAAAAGTTTGAATCTTTTCAGGTGAATACACAACAACCAAGCCAATTTGATGCTTGTGACATCTGTGGAGGAAACCATCTGTCACGACCCAAAATCCTAACTCAGGTCGTGATGGTGCCCAACACCGGGTTCAGGCAAGCCAACAATTGATTTACTAGTGAAGTTTCCTTATTTGATAAAACATCCCAATAGTTGCCAAATTTTAAACTTAAAACGTTTAAGTGGAAACGGATAAATTTGCCAACTTAAATAAATGTAGCCACAAGGATCGTGAACCAATATATACAGTTTAACAAAAAAAGAAAAGTCTACTACGTGTGTGCCAGGAACTAGTGTCACAAGTCTACAGGGGAACTAGTAGAATGTACAAAAGATGAAATCAACTGTTCTACTGTCTGAAAGAAGTAGACAAGAATAAAAAAAAGATAACTCCATAGTGCTACTGAGAATCGCCGAGGGAAGCAGCTCACTGTGAAGTCAGGCCCAAAATATTCTCTCAGGATCAAGCTCCGGTCTGATAACCAGATGCACTAGCCTCAGAACCTGTACAATTAAGTACAAAAGCGTAGCATGAGTACATAAATAGATATGTACCCAGTGAGTATCCCGCCTAACCTCGAAAAAGTATTGACGAGAGGTCGACGTGATACTTACTAGGGTCAGACAATATGAAATAAATACATGCTAAACAGTAATAGCAGTAATGAACAGTGATAAGGAAATGAGCATCAGATAACATTCTATAGTACCCTCACGCTATCCCTTTCCATGACATACAAGCTATTTAACCTTCTCTCTTTCATAAAATCAGCAGTTACAATTACAGGACTTCTCATAAATTATCAAACATATAACAAGCCGTGAACGTAGGGCCGATAAGACGTGAAAAGTAAATGTGCACTGCCGAGGGTCGAACGGCCCGAACCATAGATGCATCTATCTGCCCCGCTCGCGAATTGAACATGCGACGCGGTTAACATAATGCTAGGGTTGCCTCGCTCGCGAATCATATATGCGACAAGGTTCCCCCATACATATACATAATCCTCAGGGATTTCAGATAATTAACAGGTGTCTTACTAGCAGAAAAGGGATTCAAAAATACCAACTTCGAAACATAGCCTCCTAGGCCTTCGTATATGAAATTCAAGGATATTAGACTACCTAGTCCACATACAAGATCAAGGATACAACACATAGAGCATGCTCGTGAATCCTAAACTACCCGACAGGCATAATAGTAGCTACGCACGGACTCTCATCACTTCGTGCATGCGTAGCCCCCGCAAATAATGACAAGTAATCATTTACCTATGGGGACAATTCCCTCTTACAAGGTTAGAAAGGAGACTCACCTCGTGCCGAGCCTACTTTCCGGGTCAAGAATGTGCCCGAAACTCCAAACTCACCTCCCAAGGGCTCGAAACTAGTCAAATGATGCATAAATACATTAATTTATACTCAAAGGCATGAAATTCCCCTATTTACTTAGTTATTTCAACTTACTTTGAAGAATTCCAAAATACACCCTCCGGACCACATGCTCGGATTCTGGAAATTTTCGAAGGAAACACTTACCCATAACCTAAGGATCATTAATATATGAGTTTTGCATGATTTCATAGCTAGTTAGTGGGAAATTCTCCAAATTTCATAAATCCCTAGGTTTTACTCTAACCCTTGATTTTCACTAATTAGGAGGTTACTTTACCTAGGAATTCATGTATTAAACTAACATTAGAGTAGAAATCACTTACTTTTCAGTAGCTAGGTCGTTTATCTCTTTTCCAAGCTCTCAAGGTCGACTATGGAGGAAAGAAATGGAGTAAAATGGTTCTTTCCCGTATTTTAAAAGACCTCGCTGCCTACAGGGTTTCTGCACCTGCGGCTCGAGGATCGCACCTGCGGTCTCGCGTCTTCGGTCTCGCACCTGCGGAAGTGGGGCAAGGGGCCTTGGCTCGCACCCGCGGAACGGAGTTCGCACCAGCGGCTCCGCTTCTGCGGATTTTGGTCCGCACCTGCGTCGACTGGGCAGCCTCACCTGGGACCGCCTCTGCGAAGAAGAATCGCATGAGCAGTCTCGCACCTGCTACAGGGAAACCGCAGGTGCGGTCACACCAGACCTGGTGCACCAGCAGCTATTGCTGCTGGTTTTTGGCCTCGTTTGATGCTCGAATAGCATCTCGGCCCACCCGAGCCCCCCTCCAAATATACCAACAAGTCCCATATCATAATACGGACTTGCTTGAGCCTTCAGAACACTCAAAACAACGCTAAAACTCAAAATCACACCTCAAAACCCCTAGAATCAAACTTAAGGACTTTAAGTTCTTGAATTTGCTAACAATGCGCCGAACCGACCTATACTACTCGGAATGACACAAAATTTTGCAAGCAAGTCTAAAATGACATAAAGGAACTATTCCCGGCCTCGGAATTCTGTTCAGACCTCGATAACACAAAAGCACGTTCCAAACTTCAATTTGAACTTAAGGAAACTCTTATTTCGCTATTTGGCGCCGAAACGCTCCCGGGTCATCCAAAACCCATTCCGGACACAGGCACAAGTCCAAAATCATCATACGAAGCTAGCGGAAGCGTCGAAACTCGATTCCGCGGTCATTTACTCAAAACGTTGACCGAAGTCAAACTTGGCCTTAAAGTCCAACCTTAAGGAACTAAGTGTTCCTATACTACTCTAAACTCTTCCGAATTCCGAACCACCTGTCCCAGAAGTCATAAATCATAAAAAGCCACTATATGAAGTCTCATTTAGGGGAACAGGGTCCTATAACACAAAACAACCGGTCGGGTCATTACATTCTCCACCTCTTAAACAAACGTTCGTCCTCGAACGAGTCTAGAATCATACCTAAAGTGCTGAATAAGTGTGGATAGCTGCTCCGCATGTCCTCCTCGGAATCCCAAGTCGCCTCCTCGACTGGTTGGGCCCTCCGTTGGACCTTTACAGAAGAAATCCTCTTGGACCTCAACTGTCGATCCTGCCTGTCAATAATAGCAACTGGCTCCTCCTCGCAACCCAACCTCTCATCCAACAGAATGGTGCTGAAATAAACCACGTGAGAGAAATCGGCGTGGTACCGCCGGAGCATGGATACATGAAAGACCGGATGAACTCCTGATAAACAGGGAGGTAAAGCAAGCTCATAAACAACCTCTCCAACTCACCTCAACACCTCTAAAGGACCTATAAATCTTGGGCTCAACCTGCCCTTCTTCCCGAACCTCATAATACCTTTCATCGGTGAGACTTTCAACAAGACCTTGTCCCCCTCCATAAATAATACGTCATGCGCCTTCTGATTCGCGTAACTCTTCTGTATGGACTGTGATGTACGAAGTCTCCTGAATCAACTTCACCCTCTCTAAATCATCCTTCACTAGGTCGGTGCCATATAACTTAGCCTCTCCAGGCTCAAACCACCGGATAGGAGAACAACATCACCGACCATATAAAGCCTCAAATGGAGCCATCTCAATGCTGGAATGATAACTATTATTGTAAGCAAACTCGGCCAAAGGCAAGAACTGGTCCCACTGACCTCCGAAGTCAATCACACATGCCCTGAGCATGTCCTCCAATATCTGAACTGTCCGCTTCGACTGACCATCAGTCTGAGGGTGGAATGCTGTGCTGAGATCTATCTTGGTGCCCAAATCACTATGCAATGCTCTCCAGAAGGGCGAGGTGAACTAAGGACCTCGATCTGATATAATGGACAAAAGCACACCGTGCAACCGGACTATTTCCCGAATGTAGATCCGGGCCAACCTCTTAGAAGTATAAGTAGTAGCTACTGGAATGAAATGCGCCGATTTGGTCAACCTATCCACAATGACCCAAACCGCGTCAACCTTCCGCAAAGTCCGAGGTAACCCAACCACGAAGTCCATAGTGATGCGCTCCCACTTCCACTCAGGGATGGGCATCTGCTGAAGGAGGCCTCCTGGCCTCTGGTGCTCAAACTTGACATGTTGGCAATTAAGACATCTAGCCACATACTGCACTATGTCCTTCTTCATCCGCCTCCACCAGAAATGCTGCTTCAAGTCACGATACATCTTGGTAGCACCAGGATGAACATAATATCGTGAACTGTGTGCCTCTTCTAGAATCCTCTCCCTCAGGCCATCAACATTAGGAACACATAAACGGCCCTGAAGTCTCAGGACACCATCCTCGCCCATAGTAACCTCCTTGGCACAACCCTGAATCACTGTCTCCCGTAGCTCTGCCAAACATGGATCATCAATCTGCCGGGCCTTAATCTCTCCCAATAATGAAGACTGCGCAACCACATGTGCAAGGACTCGGCGGGGCTCTGATAGGTCCAATCTCACCAGCCGGTTAGCCAAGGACTGAATGTCCAAGGCTAAGGGTCTCCCCTCTGCTGCAATATAAGCCAAACTACCCATACTCTCCGCCTTCCTGCTCAAGGCATCTTCTACCACATTTGCCTTGCCCGGATGATAAAGAATGGTGATATCATAATCCTTCAGCAACTCAAGCCACCTGCACTGCCTCAAATTAAGATCCTTGTGCTTGAATAAGTGCTGCAAGCTGCGATGGTCTGTATAAACCTCACAGGACACCCCATACAAGTAGTGCCTCCAAATCTTAAGAGCATGAACAATCGCCGCCAACACCAAGTCGTGCACATGGTAGTTCTTCTCGTGAACCTTCAGCTGGCGAGAAGCATAAGAAATAACTCTCCCCTCCTGCATCAACACACACCCTAAACCAACGCGTGAAGCGTCACAATATACTGCATACATCCTAGAACCGGAAGGCAATATCAGAACTGGTGCCGAGGTCAATGCAGTTTTGAGCTTCTGAAAGATCCCCTCACACTCGTCGGACTATCGGGACGGGGCATTCTTCTGAGTCAACCTAGTCAATGGGGTTGCAATGGAAGAAAATCCCTCCACAAATCAGCAATAATAACCTGCTAGACCCAAAAGCTCCTGATCTCTGTAGCTGAAGTAGGACGTGGCCAACTCTGAACTGCCTCAATCTTCTTAGGATCAACCTTGATACCCTCTCCGGACCACATGTCCCAAGAATGCCACGGAATCCAACCAAAACTCACACTTGGAGAACTTAGCATATAACTTCTGTTCCCGCAAAGTCTGGAGCACAACTCTCAAATGCTGCTCGTGCTTGCCCAGGCTACGTGAGTAAATCAGAATGCCATCAATAAAGACAATGACAAAATAATCAATATACGGTCTGAACACCCTGTTCATCAAGTCCTTGAATGCTGCCCGGGCATTAGTCAAGCCAAATGACATCACCAGGAACTCATAATGGCCATACCTCGTACGAAAATCAGTCTTCGGAACATGCGAGTCCCGAATATTCAGCTGATGATACCCCGATCTCAAATCAATCTAAGAAAACACCTGAGCACCCTGCATCTTGTCAAACAAATCATTGATGCACGACAATGGATACTTGTTCTTAATGGTGACCTCGTTCAACTGGCGGTTGTTAATACACATCCGCATAGACCCATCCTTCTTCTTCACAAATAGCACCGGAGCACCCCAAGGAGATACACTCGGCCTGATAAACCGCTTAGCCAACAACTCCTCAAGCTGCTCCTTCAATTCCTTCAATTCTTTCGGAGCCATACGGTACGAGGGAATAGATATAGGCTGGGTTCCCAGAGCCAAGTCAATACAGAAGTCAATATCATGATCCGGAGGCATGCCTGGAAGGTCTGAAGGGAATACATCTGCAAACTCTCGAACTACTGGCACTGAATCAATCATCGGAGACTCGGCGGTGGTGTCCCGCACATAAGCAATATAGGCCAGACAACCCTTCTCGACCATTTGTTGAGCCTTCAGGAAGGAAATAACTCGACTGACTGCACTAACTGAGGAACCTCTCCACTCCAGCCTAGGCATCTCGGGCATGGATAGAGTAACTGTCTTGGCATGGAAATATAGAATGGCATGATAAGGAGATAGCCAATCCATGCCTAGAATAACCTCGAAATTAACCATACCGAGCAATAGGAGGTCCGCTCTAGTCTTGAACCCACAAAATGTGACCACACAGGACCAATAAATCCGGTCTACCACCACAAAATCACCCACGAGGGTGGACACATAAATAAGAGTACCCAAGGACTCGCGAGGAACATCCAGAAAACAAGAAAATAAGGCAGATAGATATGAATAAGTGGATCCTGGATCAAATAACACTGATGCCTACCTACCACATACTGAAATAATACCTGTGATCACGACATCTGAGGCTACTACATCTGATCGTGCCGGAATAACATAGAATCTGGCTAAAGCACCGGATGACTGACCTCCGCTGGAATAAATAGGAGATGACTGAACTCCCCCGGGCTGACCTCCACCTCTAGGACAACCCTTGCCGGTGTGTCCTCCACCCTGGGTGGCCGGACCGCTGGTGCTGCACTCATAGGCTAATAACCCTGCTATACTGCCTTGCCCCGAAACCTGGGACAAGTCCTCCTGAAATGGCCTGATCCCCGCACTCGTAACATACCCTCGGTACCATGTCCTGCTACCCTGATGAAGGAATCTGAATAGCTGGGGGACGGTGAGAACCCTCTGGTATGGCACTGAAATAAGGCCTAACTGGAGCACCACACGAGGGTGGTGGGGGTGCTGAATATGTGGGCCTGCTGGGCTGGCCCCTGCCAAACTGACCTCTACCCCTAGTTGGGGCGCCTATGAAATCACTGGAGAACCTGGCTCTCTTATCCTGCTGCACCTTCTCTCTGATCCATATTGGCCCTAATTCCTGGATGTAACCTGGCTACAAACCTCCGCACTCTCTCAGCCTCTGTAGGAAGTATCATGAGTGCATGACGAGACAACTCGAAAAACCTAGCCTCATAGTCTGTCACTGACATCGGATCCTGCTCCAGCTGCTCAAACTGGTACCGCAACTCTTCCCTCTCAGAGGGTGGAATGTATCTGTCCAGGAATATTCGAGTAAACTGCTCCCAAGTGATAGGAGGAGAACCTGCCGATCTGCCAAGGAAATAGGACTGCCACCATCCGCGGGCCCTGCCCTTCAACTGAAAGGTAGTGAAGTCGACTCCATGGGACTCCAATATCCTCATGTTGTGCAGTCTGTCCCTACACCTATCAATGAAGTCCTGAGCATCTTCACCACGCTCACCCTTCGAAGATAGGAGGGTGAAATCTGGTCCATCTATCAAATAACTTATGCGGATCGCCGTCCGCAGCTGGTCTGGGCTTAGGTGCTGCTGCTACAGGCTGGGCCTCGCCCACGAGCAGTGTACCCCGGGTCTGATATACTGCTGCTGTATGACCTGCAGCCTGGGCAGTAGGGGTCTGGACTCCCCTTCCCGCCTGAGATGTGGCAGGATCCGCAGGAAATAAATCAGCTTGGGTCATAGTATCCATGAACCGCATCATATGGCCCATGACCTCCTGGAAGCCTGGTGCGGTCAAAAAGTCCACCGGAGCAGGATCTGCTGGGGCACCTCACCCTGCTCCTCTATAATAGGATCCTCTGCTGGTGGTGCAACTGGAATAGCTATGGGACGCCCTCATCCCCTACCTGAGGCCGGTCCCTCCCCCCGGCCTCTACCACGGCCTCGGACGACGGGGGTAGCTGCATCTCCCGGGTCTGGAACGTCAGCTGCGCACGTCCTCACCATCTGTAAAAGAATAGAAGAGCGATATTTAGTATACCATTGACTGCACGATAGAATATGAATAAACAGAGGTTTCCTAACACCCTATAGCATCTTGAAGATAAGTACAGACGTCTCTGTACCGATCCACAAGACTCTAATGGGTCTTCCCGTGACTCGTGAGACCTACGTGAACCTAGAGCTCTGATACCATGTTGTCACGACCCAAAATCCTAACTCAGGTCGTGATGGCGCCCAACACCGGGGTCAGGCAAGCCAACAATTGATTTACTAGTGAAATTTCCTTATTTGATAAAACATCCCAACACTTACAAAATTTTAAACTTAAAACGTTTAAGTGGAAACGGATAAATTCGCCAACTTAAATAAATGTAGCCACAAGGATTGTGAACCAATATATACAGTTTTAAAAACATATATATATAAAGTCTACTACGTGTGTGTCAGGATCTAGTGTCACAAGTCTACAGGCGAACTAGTAGAATGTACAAAAGATGAAATCAACTGTTCTACTGTCTGAAAGAGGTAGACAGGAATAAACAAAAGATAACTCCATTGCGCTGCTGATAATCGCCAAGGTAAGCAACTCACCGTGAATTCAGGCCCAAAATATTCTCTTAGGATCAAGCTCCGGTCTGATAACCAGATGCATCAGCCTCAGAACCTGTACAATTAAGTACAGAAGCTTAGCATGAGTACATAAACAGATATGTACCCGGTGAGTATCCCGCCTAACCTCGAAAAGTAGTGATGAGAGGTCGACGTGATACTTACTAAGGTCAGACAATATGAAATAAATACAGGCTAAACTGTATTAGCAGTAATGAACAGTGATAAGGAAATGAGCATCAGATAACATTCTCTAGTACCCTCACACTATACCTTTCCATGGCATACAAGCTATTTAACCTTTTCTCTTTCATAAAAGCAACCGTTACAATAACAGGGCTTCTCATAAATTATCAAACATATAACAGGCCGTGAACGTACGGCCGATACGACGTGAAAAGTAAATGTGCACTATCGAGGGTCGAACGACCCGAACCATAGATGCATCTATCTGCCCCGCTCGCGAATCGAACATGCGACGCGGTTAACATAATGCTAGGGCTGCCCCTCTCGCGAATCATACATGCGACTCGGGTTCCCGCATACATATACATAATCCTCAGGGATTTAAGATAATTAACATGGGTCTTACTAGCAGAAAAGGGATTCAAAAATACCAACTTCGAAACATAGCCTCCTAGGCATTCGTATATGAAATTCAAGGATATTAGACTACCTAGTCCACATACAAGATCACAAATACAACACATAGAGCATGCTCGTGAATCCGAAACTACCCGACATGCATAATAGTAGCTATGCACAGACTCTCGTCACTTCGTGCGTGCGTAGCCCCCGCAAATAAGAACAAGCAATCATTTATAATCACCTATTGGGACAATTCCCTCTTACAAGGTTAGAAAGGAGACTCACCTCGTGCCGAGCCTACTTTCCAGGTCAAGAATGCGCCCAAAACTCCAAACCCGCCTCCCAAGGGCTCGAAACTAGTCAAATGATGCATAAATACACTAATTTATACTCAAAGTCATGAAATTCCCCTATTTACTTAGTTATTTCAACTTACTTTGAAGAATCCCAAAATACACCCCCGGGCTCACATACTCGGATTCCAGAAATGTTCGAAGGAAACACTTACCCATAACCTAAGGATCATTAATATATGATTTTTGCATGATTTCATAGCTAGTTAGTGGGAAATTCCCCAAATTTCATAAAGCCCTAGGTTTTCACTCAAACCCTTGATTTTCACTAATTAGGAGGTTAATTTACCTAGGAATTCATGTATTAAACTAACATTAGAGTAGAAATCACTTACCTTTCAGTAGCTAGGTCGTTTGGCTCTTTTCCAAGCTCTCAAGGTCGACTATGGAGGAAAGAAATGGAGTAAAATGGTTCTGTCCCGTATTTTAAAAGACCTCACTGCCTACAGGGTTTCCGCACCTGCAGAACGGAGTCCGCACCAGCGGCTCCGCTTTTGCGGATTTTGGTCCGCACCTGCGTCGACTGGGCAGCCTCACCGGGGGCCGCACCTGCGAAGCAAGGACCGCAAGAGCGGTCTCCCACCTGCGACTGGGCAACCGCAGGTGCGGTCACACCAGACCTGGTGCACCAGCAGTTATGCTAGTTTTTGGCCTCGTTTGATGCCCGAATGGCATCTAGGCCCACCCGAGCCCCCGTCCAAATATACCAACAAGTCCTATATCATAATACGGACTTGCTCGAGCCTTCGGAACACTCAAAACAACGCTAAAACTCAAAATCACACCTCAAAACCCCTAAAATCATACTTAAGAACTTTAAGTTCATGAATTCGCTAACAATGCGCCGAACCGACCTATACTACTCGGAATGACACCAAATTTTGCAAGCAATTCCTAAATGACATAAAGGAACTATTTCCGGTATCTAAATTCCGTTCGGACCTCGATAACACAAAAACACGTTCCAAACCTCAATTTGAACTTAAGGAAACTCTTATTTCGCTATTTGGCACTGAAACGCTCCCGGGTCATCCAAAACCCATCCCGGACACACGGACAAGTCCGAAATCATCATACAAAGCTACTGAAATCGTCAAAACTCGATTTCGAGGTCGTTTACTCAAAACGTTGACCAAAGTCAAACTTGGCCTTAAAGGCCAACCTTAAGGAACTAAGTGTTCCTATACTACTATAAACTCTTCCGAATCTCGACCCACCCGTCCCCAAAGGTCATAAATCATAAAAAGCCACTACAGGAAGTCTCATTTAGGGGAACATGGTCCTATAACGCAAAACAACCGGCCGGGCCGTTACACCATCTGAACCATGAATGTCAAGTAAACAATCATAATGAGAACATGTCCATTTTGTCGGTTATAAACCATACCCTTTTGGGAGTCTAATGGCACAAAAGTATCCAGGATTTCAGTGGAGCAATCCAAATGGTACAGAGAACTCTCAAAGCTTCTAGAAGCAACAAGTACAAGGTCCTTCGGGATACCAAAATCAGAATTGTGGGCAACCAAACTATAGACCTTATCAACAAGCAGGGCCATATTAACAAAGGCTTCAACAAGATCATTCAAGTCTTGATGACCTTTTGTATAAGTACATTAAGGTCACTCATGAAAAGATGGAAAGCCATGGTTCAACCCTAAAAAATTTGGAAATGCAATTAAGCCAACTGGCAACTCTTGTGTTAGAAACGATTCAAGGTCTCTTGCCAGGCAATACGGAGAAAAATCTAAAGGAGCACCTTAAGGCCATCGCCTTACGGTCAGGTAAGGAGCTTGATGAACCCTATGCAGACCAGTCAGAACAACAGGTAAACAACAATAAGAATGTTGAAATATCCTCTAAAACATCCGAAGAGAAAGAAGTCAAGAAAAAAGAAGAAGAAAATATTGAAAAATTGACTCCTTACCCTGTGACAATTCCTTTTCCACAGAAACTGAAAAGAGAAAAGCTTGATATCAATTTTAAAGTTTTTGGATATTTTAAAACAAATTCACATTAATATTCCTTTCACTGATGCTTTGTTGCAAATTCCTTCTTATGCCAAATTCCTAAAAGAATTTTTTTCAAGTAAAAGGAAATTGGAAGAAGTTTATGTGGTGATGCTTACTGAAAAATGCAGTGTTATACTTCAAAATAAGCTACCACAAAAACTTGGTAATCCAAGTAGTTTTACAATTCCATGCACTTTGGGAGGAGTATATTTTGAAAAAGCACTTTGTGATTCTGGAGCTTCAATTAACTTGATGCCATTTTCTATCTGTAGAAAATTAAATCTGGGTGAAATGAAATACATAGGTGTTTCTCTTTAGTTTGCAGATCAAAGTACTAAAAAACCCAAGGGAATAATTGAAAATGTGCTTGTAAGAGTAGATAAGTTTGTTTTCCCTGTAGATTTTATAGTACTTGAAATAAAGGAATGTCTTGATGAACCAATAACTTTGGGTAGACCCTTTCTTGCCACAGGTAGAGCAATCATAGATGTTCATCAAGGACAACTTATTTTGAGATTTGACGAAGAAAGAGTCATTTTTGATATGCAAAAGATATTAAGATTTTCAGGAGATGAGACATCATCTTCGTGTTTTTTGATTGACATGCTTAATTATCTTACAGATGAATTCAAAGATGATCAATTAATTCCAGATGCAATGGAAAGATGTTTGGCCAAATTTGGTACCATACAAGATGATGATCTTATCATCATAAGAGAAGCCGAAATACTAGAAAAAGATTCTGAAGAGGAGGATATGCAACCAGAACAAGTTCAACCAAAAATTAAACTCAAAGTTCTCCCATCTCATTTAAAATATATTTATCTTGAGGAAGAATTATTTCCAGTAATTATTTCATCTTCTCTTTACTGCAGGACAAGAAGAAAAACTGATTGAAGTGTTGAAAGCACACAAAGAAGCCTTGGGATGGACTATAGAAGATATCAAAGGAATTAATCCAGTTGTTTGTACGCACAGAATTCTCATGGAGGATAGCTACAGGCCAATATTCCAGCCCCAAAGGAGATTGAATCCAACAATGCAGGAAGTAGTAAAAAAGGAGATCCTAAAGATTTTGGCGGTAGGTATTATTTATCCCATTTCAGACTGCCCTTGGGTATGACCTGTTTAGGTAGTACCAAAGAAAGGAGGTATGACGGTAATAAAAAATGAAAGTAATGAACTTATACCTACCAGAACTGTCACAGGATGGAGAGTCTGTATTGATTACAGACGTCTCAATAATGCCACTAGAAAATATCATTTTCCTTTATCATTTATTGATCAAATGTTAGAAAGAATTACAAGATATGGTTTTTACTGTTTTCTTGATGGCTATTCAAGTCACGACCCGTGTCCTAATCCAGGCCGCGATGCCACCCAACACCGTAGTCAGGAAAGCCAACATCAATCTACTAGTGAGTTTCATTTAATTACCAAAAAATTTCCAACACTAACTTGATTTATATTTAAGACATCAGGTAAAAATAGATAACTTAGGCAATCTTAAGCAAAAATAGCCATAAAAGTCAAAATTTAATATTTACATCCCAAAATTTATGTCTACTAACGTGTGTTCTAGGAACTAGTTTCACAAGTCTATAGGCATCTAGTAGAGTAAAACAAAAGAGATGAAAGTCTATCCTACTGTCTAGGGAAAGTATAGACAGAAATAGTAAAAGAAAAGCTCCGAGGTGCTGCTGAAAGTCGTCGGGAGAAGCAACTCACCGTGAAGCCCCAATCAAGTGTAAGTCAGGGACGAGCTCTGGAAGAGTACCCAGATGCACCTGCCTCAGGACCTGTACAATTAAGTACAGAGCGTAGAATGAGTACATAAATAATATGTACCCAGTATGTATCCAGTCTAATCTCAAAGAAGTAGTGATGAGAGGTCGACTTGACACTTACTAGGGTCCAAACAGTATATTTAGGTGTATAAATTAAAGAGAATACACGGATAATAGAACAATGAATATCAAGCATACTTACGAACCTATTTACGTGGCGAAACTCCAACATACAAATCATGAATTTATTCTTTCAAGACACCTAACACTTTTTAAGTCAGAATAATATCAAACAAGTAGCATGCGCACAATGTATCAGGAGGTATGGTCTGGGCCAACATAAAAATAAATGTGCACTGCCGAAGGGTCGAACGACGCGAACCATAGATGCATCTATTAACCTTCCGTGGCATACGGCCCGCTGCCATAAGAGTAGTGGAAAGAATCACTCCGCTCGTGGGATATATATATATATTGCGAAGCGCTCACACATAAACACAACATTTTTCTTTAAAATTCTTTTCCAAAATAATAATTCTTCTGAAAATACCAAGTCCTAGGATCTCTTGAAAACAAGTTTGCATATGAAGAAATAACAAGGCATATAGTTCAATTATGGAATTCACAAGGCATGGTGTGAACCTAACTACCCGGACATAACAAGAATAGTCACTATGCACGGACTCACGTCACCTTGTACGTACGTAGTCCCCACAAATAATGACACACAGTTAATTACTTCACCTATGGGGACAAATCCTTCTTACAAGGTTAGAAAGGAGACTTACCTCGTTTCAAGCCTACTTCCAGGGTCACGAACTCGAACTAGACAAACATTATACAAATGAATCAATCTATGCTCAAAAGTCCTAAATTCTCCTATTTGAATGATTATTTCAACCTAAATTGAAAAATCCCAAAATACACCTCTGGGCCCACATGCTCGGATTCTGGAAATTTTCAAGGGAAATAATCACCCATAGCCTAAGGATCAATATTATATAATTCTTGCGTGATTTCATAACAAATTCCTTGGAAATTCCCCATTTTTATCAAAAACATAGGTTTTACTCTAAACTATGATTTCTACTAATTTTGTGTGTTAATCTACCCACAAATTCAAGTATTAAACTCACTTAATAGTAGGAATCACTTACCTTAAGTTTCTAGGTTGAATATCTCATTTGCAAGTTTTCCAAATTGCCCAAGAAGAAAGAAAAATGGCTAAATCGTGACTAAGTCCCGTATTAAAACTACCTCACTGCCTTTAGGGTTTTCGAACCTGCGGCTCGAGGACCGCACCTGCGGTCTCGGATCTGCGAGAAAAATCTCGCACCTGCGGAAAATGGGAAAGGGGTCAAGCTTCGCACTTGCGGAGTGGAGTCCGCACATGCGGCTCCGCTTTTGCAAAAATGGGCCCGCACCTGCGGAACTGGGCAACTCCCTCTTGGGTCGCACCTACGGCTAGTCCTCCGCAGGTGCGGTCGCACTAGATCTGGTGCACCAGCAGTCATTTTAAGGTTGGTTTTGCCTCGCGTGATGTCCGAATGGCATCCGGGCCCACCCGAGACCCCGTCCAAATATACCAATAAGTCCTAAATAATAATACAGACTCGCTCGAGTCTTCGGTACGTCCGAAACAACGCTAAATTTCAAAATCATACCCCAAAACCTATTGGATCATACTTAAGAACTTTAAGTTTCTTAAATTCGCCTTCAACACGCCGAACCTGCCTATACTACTCGGAATGACACCAAATTTTGCGAGCAAGTCATAAATGACATAACGGAACTATTCCTGATCTCGGAATTCCATTTGGACCCCGATAACATAAAATCACGTTCTAAACCTCAATTTTTGAACTTAAGGAATCATATTTCACTATTTGGCGCCGAAACGCTCCCGGGTCATCCAAAACCCGTTCCGAACATACGCCCAAGTTTGAAAGCATCATACAAACCTACCAGAACCTTTAAATCTCAATTCCGAGGTCGTTTACTAAAAATGTTGACCGAAGTCAAACATGGCCTTTAAGGCCAGCCTTAAGGAACTAAGTATTCCTATACCATTCCAAACTCTCCCAAACCTCGAATCAAGCATCCCCGCAAGTTATAAATCAGTAAAAGAAACTACGAGAAGTCTTATTTAGAGGCACGGGTCCTAGAACATAAAATGACCGGTCGGGTCGTTACAATTCAGGGTATAACCAAATACCAATTGCACCTGAAGATCATGAGAAATAACTTTCACATGTACTCATGGAACATACGCATAAAGGATAATGCCATTTGGTCTACGCAATGCCCCGCTACATTTCAGTGTCGCATGTCAGTAATATTTTCTGACATGACTGAAAAGTTTCTTGAAATGTTTATGGATGATTTTACACTCTTTGGCAAAACATTTGAGGATTGTCTTCACAACTTGACCTTAGTTCTTAAGAGATGTGAAGAGACAAACTTGATTCTTAATTGGGAAAAATATCATTTTATGGTTACCGAGGGAATTGTTTTAGGACATAAAATCACTGCTAAAAGGATAGAAGTTGATAAGGCTAAAATTGATCTTATAGCAGGATTACCCCCCCCCCC
>ML258877.1:0-49912 GCA_005239495.1 Nicotiana undulata
CTAACTCGATCGAATACAGTATCGAGTGCCAGTCGTGCCTCCCCTAGTTTGGGGCGTGACAAGGACTATTGGAATTATTTCTGAATTAGTTAAACAATTTGGTTAGGATTATGTTCAGTTCAATCCTTAGTGTTAACTAATAAGTCTAATAGCCTAATTAGTTCAAAGTTAATCAACTTAGTAGCCTTATAGGTGTTTAGTATAGGCTGTTTTGAGTTACCTAATTTCAAGAACTCATTAATGGTTGATTCTTGGCAAAGAATGCCCATATTAGTTAGGCCCAAGTTGGTCAACTATGTGGCCCAGGTCTAGGATTATAAAGGGGTAATTAAAGGGCTGTTTCAGGGTAGTTTAGGAAGTCTAGCTGAAGAATCTCAGCTGTAACTGCCTAAGAAACCTATAGAATAAAGATAAAGGACCAAACAAAATAAGAAAATCTAATTAAATCAGAATTTTGGGTAAAAAGTAAAATTTCAGAAGTTAAAAGGGTATAAAATTAGAAGAAGCTTCTAGTAAAGTGTACAACTGTCCTGGCTGTTATAAAAGATGTTGAAATATAGGATAAGAAGGACAGTTGTACCAAAGCTGTTAAAAGGACTATACAATTTCAGAATTAGGATAAGAATATTCCTAAAAAATACCACCCTAGACAGCCTATATATAGACTACACATTCTGAAAATAGACTGGACATCAAAAGAGAGAGAACACATTCTTAAAACACTGCATATTCTGAAAATATTCTACATATTCTGTAAACCTACTACATTTTTCTGAAAAATACATTACTAATCTGAAAAAACACAAAAAACATTTTGAAAAATACTAAGAATGGACACAAAAACACTTTGAAGGAAAGGTTCAGGGGTTTTTCTGTTCATTTCTACTAATTTCGAACCAAAAATTTCTGAAACTCCTTCTATTATGGCAAGAAACATTTGGTTTCAGTGTCTTGTATAGTTCTGGGTTTTTGCTGTGGATTTCAGGGTAAAATTGGTTTTTTCTTTGATGGTTTTCTAGGTGATATTACATTGGGTTGTTGCTGTGTTTTGTTGTTGTTGGTTAAGCTCCAGACCCTTCTATTTTTATCTTTATTTTGTCTTTTCTTGATATTTTTCTTTAAAGGTATGTAACCACTCTTTACATTAAATGGAATCCTTGGTCAAAATCTCTATTTCATGTCTATGTTTATTTGTGTGTAGTTGCAGAATTCAGTTACATGTGTTAGTTTTTATTTGTTTTTCAGCAACTCTCTTATATCAATGCCTTAGTTGTTTCTGTTAGCATTAAGGTGTTGTTTTGGTTAGATCTATTCAAGATTTTTATTAATTATAATGTTTTTATAGTAGTTTTATGTTTGAAACAACATTAATGATGTGAATCTGGCCACTAGTTGGTCAGATTCACTCAATAAAAATGATTATTTTCATAAATTCAGTATAAGAGTTGCAAGTGGTCGCTTCTGTGTCTAAAATAGCGGATGGTTTTGGTTGGTTAATGTGATGACCCAAAAAGGGGTCATCTTATGTAAATCTAATCGTGACTGTGTTGCGAGGCCCCGAAAGCCTCCGTTAATCTCACCTCGATGTGCGTGCGCAGCCCGGGCACGTAGGCAGGAAGCCTTTATGTGAAAACTTGATTAAAAGTTGAATTTATGATAATTAATAGAATAAAGTTTCCTTTGGTCAACATTTTTTGTAAACGGACCTGGATCCATGATCCGACGGTCCCGGAAGGTCCGTAGGAAAATAAAGGACTTGGGCGTATGCCTGGAATCGAATTCCGAGGACCCATGTCCGAGAAATGAATTTTTAAATAAAATTGTTTTATGAAAATATCAAAGGCTTATGAAAATGAACCTTGATGTGAAACCTGTGCTGCCGAGCCCGTATTATGGTTTCGAAGCCCGGAACAGGTTCAATATGTGTTATTTGAATTATCTGTGAAATTTGGTAAGAAACGGACTTGATTTGACGGGTTTCGGATCAAATGGAAAAAATTAGAGTTAATGAAGTTTTGAGGATTTTCATGGAATTTGAAATTTGGCTTGAAATGTGATTTTATGTTACCGAGGTCCGAATGAAATTTCGAGACCGGGAATAGTTCCGTTATGCCATTTATGACTTGTCTGCAAAATTTGAAGTCATTCCAAGTAGCATAGGCCCGTTTGGCACAATGAAGTGAATTCTAGAATTCTTAAGTTCTTAAGTTGATTCAATTTGGTTTTTGGGGTTGAATTTTGAGTTTCGTTGTTGTTTTCCATGTTCCAGAAGTTCGAGCGAGTCCGTATCATGAATACAGACTTGTTAGTATATTTGGACGGGGGCTCTGGTGGGCCTAGGTGCCTCCCGGACACCATACGAGGCCAAAAACTAGCTAAAACAACTGCTGGTGCAGCTGTTGCTGGTGTGACCGCAGGTGCTGTTGCCCAGCCACAGGTGCGGGACCGCTCCTGCGGTCCCAGCCTCGCAGGTGCGGATCCTCCACTAGTGCGGAACAAATTCCACAGGAGCAGGTCCGCTGGTGCGGAAACCCCTCCGCAGGTGCGATCCCCAGCCCCCTTGCCCAATGTCCGCAGGTGCGAGCTCCAGGCCGCAGGCGCGGGACCGCATGTGCGGTCCAAGGGCCGTAGGTGCGGAAGTCGCTGTAGCCAGCAGTGTATAAGTGCCAATTTTGGGTTCTTCTTCATTTTTCACTTTCAAACTCCATTTAAAGGCTTAGGAGCTTTAGAAAAACATGCCCACGACCAGTTCCAGTAAGAGGTAAGTAAAACCCCCATAATTTTCTAGCTTTAACATTAATTCCTAGTTAAATTCCCAAATAAATTATCTAAAAATCATAGAATTAGGTAGTAATTTTAGGGTTCTTGAGGATTTTGTGATTTTCCATTTTAGGTTATGAATTCAAGTAGAAATCACACATTAATGATCCTTAGGCTATGGGTGAGTGATCCCTTCGAGAATTTTTGGAATTTGATCATGCGAGACCGGGGTTGGAATTCGTGAATTCTTCAAGAATAGAGATTTTAGTAAATAACTAAGATAATTTCCCACATTATGCATGCATTGATATTATTTTACACCTTTTTGGCTAGTTGCGAGTCCTCGAGTGTAGAGTTCGGAGTTTCGGGCGCAATTGTGGTCCGAGGGGTAGATTCGACACGAGGTGAGTCTCCTTTCTAACCTTGTAAGAGGGAATTGTCCTCATAGGTGATGTATATGCTATGTGTAATTTTTTTGGAGGCTACGTACGCGCCTAGTGACGAGAGTCCGTGCGTAGCAGCTATTATTGTTATGTCCGGGTAGTTAGGCCCACATCATGCCTTGTATGCTTTCTCGTAATGCCTTATATGCTTCTTCTCGTAATGCCTTATATGTTTTCCTTGTAATGCTTTATATGATTTATTGTGATGCCATATGTACTATGGGATTATGTTTTGCATAGTATTGTTCCTCTAAGGCTTTATGGAAAATTGTTGAATGGAAAGGAATTTGATATGGAAAGGAAGAAACTGAAATGAATATGGGATCGGGACGTACGCCACGACAGTGTTGAAAAGAAATTGAAATGAATATGGGATCGGGTCGTACGCCACGACAGTGTTGAACGCCACGACAGTGTTGAAAAGAAATTGAAATGAATATGGGATTGGGCCGTACGCCACGGCAGTGTTGAAAAGAAATTGAAATGAATATGGGATCGGTCCGTACGCCATGTCACTGTTTAAAAGAAATTGAAATGAATATGGGATCGGTCCGTACGCCCCGGCGAGTGTAGAAGGTACCTAATGGGAGCGGGCCGTACGCCACGGCGGATCTAAGAATTTGTGATTATTGTTTCGTTCGGTGGTCTTACTCTTGAAAGTGCTTTATTATCTAGTTCAACAATTGTTTGGATTTCTGCTCTTGATAGATATACTTGTTGCTCATCTCCCTGACATGCCTACTGTATTTCATTATATTATATCATATGTTTTTACTGTTGGACCTTAGTGAGTATCGAGTCGACCTCTTTTCACTACTTCTTCGAGTTTAGGCGGGATACTCACTGGGTACATATTTATTTAATATGTACTCATGTTGCACTTTCTTTTCTTTTCTGTACTTGACTGTACAGGTCCGGAGGCTGGTACGTCTGATTATCAGGCCGGTGCTAGATACTAATAGCGTGGTCATACTTCACAGTGAGCTGCTTTCCCGGCGACTTCCTAGCAGCACCCCCGAGTTCTTTTGTTATATTCTCTGTCCATGTCATTCAAACTGAGACTCTGTAAATATTGTAGTCATTGTATATTCAGTAGTTGCCCGTGACACTTGTGACACTAGTTCCTGGCACACACGTAGTGAATATTTTGGGTTGTTGGATATACATATGTTATGCGACATGCCTATTGGTTGATGTTCCGCACTTGTAGTTTTTATTTCACATCACCCGCCATTATTATGTTTATATCTGTTTAAAATTGGGTAAAAGATGAAATTTGCGTAACTGGGGATGATAGCACTTAGTGTAATTTGTGTTGGATTGCCTAACCCCGTCGTTGGGCAACATCACGACCTGGATTAGGATTCTGGGTCGTGACAGTTAAAGCTGTAAGCAGTAGCAGTTATTAAGAACCTTTTTTTTAGTATAAGACATTGATTTTTTATATAGTTGGATAAAAATTGTAATTTATATTTGACTAGCCATGTAAAGTCACGTTTATTTTGTATTCATTTGTAAAACAGTTATATCCCCTTCCCCTTTTAATTCTGGACTCTGATTGTTGTAATTAATATTATGGTCTAGACTATTATTTGTTTTTTTGAAAATTTTAAGGTCTAGTAGCTTGGTTTGCTTTCTATTACATTAAATATGAAGGCCATACTCTTCAGGCCTTCTAAATGAAGACCATGTGATATGGGCCAGACTTAGAAAATGGCTTAATAGCAAGCCTGAACGAGTTTGGACCCTAGGCCCCCAGACTTAGAAAATGGCTTAATAGAAAGCCTGAACGAGTTTGGACCCTAGGCAATTGGGCCTAGGGTGTAAAGCCCAATAGTTTAATACTCTATTTAGTTCTGAAAAATTAATATAATCCTTAATTAATTAGAGATTTTATTAATATTGTTAACTCAAACTCAAACGCCATTAATTCTTCCAAGTGAGTTTTTGTATGAATGAAATGCAAGATGGATAGCATATGTTTTTCCCTTATAATCGCTAGAAACGTGACTGACCCAGCATATTTAGCACGAGATTGGGCTAGATTTATAATATAGTTTACCAGGCCCATTTCATTATTTTGGGCCTATAACAATTAGTTGTGAAAAGACTTTGAATAGACCAATACCTTGTAGTCCAAACATTTCCCTGACCCTTACATTAACCTTACAAATTCCTTAGGAAGAAAATTTTCCAAAAAATAACAAAAATGTTTTAGACCCGCTCTTAGTTAGATAATTGATACACTTAGAATTCCCAAACATCAAAAATCAAAATATACGTTCGCGTAACTTTGAATGAAATAACTTTTTTTAGTAACAAATATTTTTCATAAAATTGTGTACACATTCGCGTGACACAAATAAGTTTCAAAAAAGAACAGTCGTAGAAATGCCTTTTGTAACGACCCGACCAGTCGCTTTGCGTTCTAGGACCCCGTTTCCCTAAATGAAATTTCCCGTAGTTGTTTTTGTTATGATTTATGGCCTGTGGGGATGGGTGGTTCGGGATTTGGAAGAGTTTGAAACGGTATAGGAAGACTTAGTTCCTTAAGGTTGGCCTTTATGGCCAAGTTTGACTTCGGTCAACGTCTTGAATAAACGACCTCAGAATCAAGTTTCCCCAATTCCAGTAGCTTTGTATGATGATTTTGGACTTGGGCATGTGTTCGGAACGGGTTTCGGATGACCCGGGAGAGTTTCGCGCCCAATAGCGAAAATAGAGTTTACTTAAGTTCAAATTGAGGTTTGGAACGTGTTTTCGAGGTCCGAACGGAATTCTGAGACCGGGACTAGTTTTTTATGTCATTTATGACTTTCTTGCAAAATTTGGTGTCATTCCGAGTAGTATAGGTCGGTTCGGCGCATTGTTAGAGAATTCAAGAACTTAAAGTTCTTAAGTTCGATTCTAGGGCTTTTGAGGTGTGATTTGGAGTTTTAAAGTTGTTGTGAGTGTTCTGAAGGCTCGATCAAGTCTGTATTATTATTTGGGACTTGTTGGTATATTTGGACGGGGGCTCGAGCGGGCCTAGGTGCCAATCGGGCATCAAACGAGGCCAAAACACCAGCAGCAATAGCTGCTGGTGCACCTGGTCTAGTGTGACCGCACATGCGGTTTCCCAGTTGCAGGTGCGAGACCGCTCCTACGGTCATTGCTTCGCAGGTGCGGCCCCAGGTGAGGCAGCCCAGTCGACGCAGGTGCGGACCAAAATCCGCAGAAGCAGAGCCGCTGGTGCAGACTCCGTTCCGCAGGTGCGAGCCTAGGCCCCTTGCCCCTCTTCCGCAGTTGCGAGTCTTTTCTCGCAGGCGCGAGACCGCAGGTGCGGTCCTCGAACTGCATGTGTTGAAACCCTGTAGGCAGTGAGGTCTTTTAAAATACGGGAAAGAAACATTTTTCTTCGTTTCCTTCCTCCATAGTCAACCTTGAGAGCTTGGGAAAGAGCCAATCGACCTAGCTACTGAAAGGTAAGTAATTTCTACTCTGATGTTAGTTACAATACATGAATCCCTAGATAAATTAACCTCCTAATTAGTAGAAATCAAGGTTCAAGGCAAAAAACTAGGTTTTTATGAACTGAGGAAATTACCATGGAATTGGTTATGAAAACACACAAAAATCATAAATCAATGATCCTTAGGTTATGGGTAAGTGTTTCCTTCAAAAATTTCCGGAATCCGAGCATGTGGGCATGGGGGTATATTTTGGGATTCTTCAAAGAAAGTTGAAATAACTAAGTAAATAGGGGAATTTCATGCCTTTGAGTATAAATTAATGTATTTATGCATCATTTGACTAGTTTCGAGTCCTTGGGAGACGAGTTTGGAGTTTCGGGCGCGTTCTTGACCGGAAAGTAGGATCGACACAAGGTGAGTCTCCTTTCTAACCTTGTAAGAGGGAATTGTCTCCATAGGTGATTATAAATTATTGCTTGCCCTTATTTTCGGGGGATACGCACGCACGAAGTGACAAGATTCCGTGCGTAGCTACTATTATGCCTTGTCGGGTAGTTTAGGATTCAACAACATGCTTTATGTGTTGTATCCGTAATCTTGTATGTGGACTAGGTAGTTTAATATCCTCGAATTTCATATATGAAGTCCTAGGAGGTTATGTTTCGAAGTTTGTATTATTGAATCCCTTTCTCTGCTAGAAAGATTCCCTGTTTATTATTTGAAATCCCTGAGGATTATGTATATGTATACGGGAACCCGAGTCACATGTATGATTCGCGAGCAGGGCAGCCCTAGTTTTATGATAACTCGCATGTTCGATTTGTGAGCGGGGCAGATAGATAGATCTATGGTTCGGGTCGTTCGACCCTCGGCAGTGCACATTTACTTTTTACGTCGTATCGACCGTACGTTCACAGTCTGTTGTATGTTTGATAAATTATGAGAAGCCCTATGAATGTAACTATTGATTTTGTGAAAGAGAGAAGGTTAAACAACTTGTATGCCATGGAAAGGGATGGTGTGAAGGTACTAGAGAATGTTAGCTGATGCTCATTTCCTTATTACTGTTCATTACTACTATTACTGTTTAGCTTGTATATATTTCATGTTGTTTAACCTTAGTAAGTATCACGTCGACCTCTTGTCACTACTTCTTCGAGGTTAGGCGGGATACTCACTGGGTACATATTTGTTTATGTACTCATGCTACGCTTCTGCACTTAATTGTACAGGTTCTGAGGCTGGTGCCTCTGGTTATTAGACCGGAACTTGATCCTTAGAGTATATTCTGGACCCGAGTTCACGGTGAGCTGCTTCCCTTGGCGATTCTCAGCAGCACTATGGATTTATTTTTTATTTATTTCTATCTACTTCTTTCATACAGTAGAACTGTTTATTTTTATCTTTTGTATATTCTACTAGTTCGCCTGTAGACTCGTGACACTAATTCCTAGCACACGTAGTAGACATTATATTTTTGGGACTGTATATATTGGTTCATGATCCTTTTGGTTACTTTGATTCAAGTTGGTTAAATTATCCGTTTCCACTTAATGTTTTAAACTTAAATTTGGCAAGTATCGAAATATTTTTATAAAAGAAATGAATTTCACTAGTAGATCAATTGTTGGATTGCCTGACCACCGTATTGGGCGCCCTCACGACCTGACTTAGGATTTTTGGTCGTGAAAACATGGTATCAGAGCTCTAGGTTAACGTAGGTCTCTCGAGTCACGGGCAAACCCATTAGAGTCTTACGGATCGGTACGGAGACGTCTGTACTAATCTTCGGGAGGCTATAGGGAGTTAGGAAACCTCTTTTATTCAGATTCTATCATGCATTTGATTGTATACTAAATCTCACTCGTCTATTCTCTCACAGATAGTGAGGACGCGCGCAACTGACGTTCCAGACCTGAGAGATGCCGCTACCCCCGCCGTCAGAGGCCGTGGCAAAGGCCGGGGGAGGGAACCGTCCCGAGGTAGGGGACGAGGGCATCCCATAGCTATTCATGTTGCACCACCAGCAGAGGACACTATTATAGAGAAGCAGGGTGAGGTGCCCCCAGCAGATCCTGCTCCGGTGGCCTTTATGACCGTACTAGGCATTCAGGAGGTCATAGGCCGTATGATGCGGTTCATGGATACTATGACTCAGGCTGGTTTATTTCCAGCGAATCCAGCCACATCTCACGCGGGAGGGGGAGTCAATACCCCTACTGCCCAGGCCGTAAGACATGCAGCAGCAGTATATCAGACCCTAGGTACAATTCCCGTGGGCGGGGCTCGGCCGGTAGCAGCAGCACCTGAGCTCTGACTAGCTGCGAACGACGATCCGTAGAAGCTATTAGATAGATGGACTAGATGGCACCCTCCTGTCTTTGGAGGTGAGCGGGGCAAGGATTCCCAGGACTTCATTGATAGGTGCAGGAACATACTGCACAACATGAGGATATTGGAGTCCCATGTAGTCGACTTAAATACCTTTCAGTTGGAGGGCAGGGCCCGCAGATGGTGGTAGTCCTATGTTCTTGGCAGACTGGCAGGTTCTCCTCCTGTCACCTGGGAGCAGTTTACTCGGATATTCCTGGACAGATACATTCCACCCTCTAAGAGGGAAGAGCTGCGGTACCAGTTTGAGAAGCTGCAGCAAGGTCCGATATCAGTGACGGACTACGATGCTAGATTTTCTGAGTTGTCACGTCATGCACTCATTATCAGCTGGTGGTAGAGATCGCTCGCAGGATCGAGGGGTATAGGTCGAGGATCAGAGAGCAGGTGAAGCAGGATAAGAGATCCAGATTCTCCAGTGATTTCAGAGGCGCCCCAGCCAGGGGCAGAGGTCAGCTTGGCAGGGGCCAGCCCAACAGGCCCTCATATTCAGCACCCCCACCACCTCCTCGTGGTGGTCCAGCGAGGCCTTACTTTAGTGCTATGCTAGAGAGTTCTCATCGTCCCCCAGCTATCAAGGGTTCTTCTTCAGGGCTGCAGGCCATGGCACCGGTGAGATGTTATGAGTGCGGGGATCCAAGCCATATCAGGAGGACTTGTCCCAGGTTTCGGGGCAAGGCAGTACAACACGGTTGTCAGCCTATGAGTCAGCACCAGCGGCCTGGCTACCTAGAGGTAGAGGACGGGTCGGCAGTGGTCGTCCTAGAGTTGAAGGCCAGTTAGGGGGAGGTCAGTCAGCTCATGTTCATTCCGGTGGAGCTCAGTCGTCCGGTGCTCCAGCTAGATTCTATGCTATTCCGACAAGATCAGATGTCGTGATTACAGGTATTATTTCAGTTTGTGGTAGAGAGGCATCAGTGTTATTCATTCCAAGATCCCCTTATTCTTATGTATTAGCCCTATTTGCTTGTTTCCTGGATGTTCCTCGCGAGTTCTTGGGTACTCCTATTTATGTGTCCACTCCTGTGGGCGATTCAGTGGTAGTAGACCTAATTTATCGGTCTTTTGTGGTGTCATTCTGTGGGTTCTAGACTAGAGCGGACCTCCTATTGCTCGATATGGTTGATTTCGAGGTTATTTTAGGCCTGGATTTGCTATCTCCCTATCACGCCGTTCTAGATTGCCATGCCAAGACAGTTACTCTATCCATTCCCGAGTTGCGTAGGCTGGAGTGGAGAGGTTCATTAGTTAGTGCAGCCAGTCGAGTTATTTCTTTCCTGAAGGCTCGACATATGGTCGAGAAGGGTTGTCTGGCTTATCTTGCTTACGTGCGGGACACCACCGCAGAGTCTCTGACGATTGATTTAGTGCCAGTGGTTCGAGAGTTTGCTGACGTATTTCCTTCAGACCTTCCAGGCATGCCTCCGGATCGTGATATTGATTTCTGTATTGGTTTAGACCTAGACACCCAACCTATTTCTATTCCCCCGTACCGTATGGCTCCGAATGAATTGAAGGAGCAGCTTGAGGAGTTGTTGGATAAGGGGTTTATCAGGCCGATTGTATCGCCTTGGGGTACTCCAGTGCTATTTGTGAAGAAGAAGGATGGGTCTATGCGGATGTGTATTGACCACCGCCAGTTGAACAAGGTCACCATTAAGAATAAGTATCCGTTGTCGCGTATCGATGATTTGTTTGACCAGTTGCAGGGTGCTCGTGTGTTTTCTAAGATTGATTTGAGATCGGGGTATCATCAGTTAAAGATTCGGGACTCAGATGTTCAGAAGACTGCTTTTCGTACGAGATATGGCCATTATTAGTTTCTGGTGATGTCCTTTGGATTGACTAATGCCCTAGAAGCATTCATGGACTTGATGAAGAGGGTGTTCAGGCCGTACATTGATTCTTTTGTCATTGTCTTTATTGATGACATTCTGATTTACTCACGTAGCCTGGGCGAGCACGAGCAGCATTTGAGAGTTGTGCTCCAGACCTTGCGAGAATAGACGATATATGCTAAGTTCTCCAAGTGTGAGTTCTGGTTGGATTCCGTGGCATTCTTGGGGCATGTGGTATCCGGAGAGGGTATCAAGGTTGATCCTAAGAAGATTGAGGCAGTTCAGAGTTGGCCGCGTCCTACTCCAGCTACAGAGATCAGGAGCTTCTTGGGTCTATCAGGTTATTATCGCTGATTTGTGGAGGGATTTTCTTCCATTGCATCCCCGCCGACTAGGTTGACTCAGAAGAATGCCCCGTTCCGATGGTCCAACAAGTGTGAGGAGAGCTTTTAGAAGTTCAAGACAGCATTGACCTCAGCATCAGTTTTGATATTGCCTTCCGGTTCTGGGATATATACAGCATATTGTGACGCTTCACGCATTGGCTTAGGGTGTGTGTTGATGCAGGAGGGGAGAGTTATTGCTTATGCTTCGCGCCAGCTGAAGGTTCATGAGAAGAATTACCATGTGCACGATTTGGAGTTGGTGGCGATCGTTTATGCTCTTAAGATTTGGAGGCACTACTTGTATGGGGTGTCTTGTGAGGTTTGTACAGACCACTGCAGATTGCAGCACTTGTTCAAGCAGAGGGATCTCAATTTGAGGCAGCGCAGAAAGCTTGAGTTGTTGAAGGATTATGTAATCACCATTATTTATCATCCGGGCAAGGCAAATGTGGTAGCAGATGCCTTGAGCAGGAAGGCGGAGAGTATGGGTAGTTTGGCTTATATTGCAGCAGAAGAGAGAACTCTAGCCTTGGACATCCAGTCCTTGGCTAATCGCATGGTGAGGTTGGAACTTTCAGAGCCTCGCCGAGTTCTTGCACATGTGGTTGCTCAATCTTCGTTATTGGGAGAGATTAAGGCCCGACAGTTTGATGATCCATGCTCGGCAGAGCTACGGGAGACTGTGGTTCAGGGCGGTACCAAGGAGGTTACCATTGGCGAGGATGGTGTTCTGATACTTCAGGGCCGTTTATGTGTTCCTAATGTTTATGGACTGAGGGAGAGGATTCTAGAGGAGGCACACAGTTCACGGTATTCTGTTCATCCTTGTGCTACGAAGATGTATCGTGATTTGAAGAAGCATTACTGGTGGAGGCGGATGAATAAGGACATAGTGGAGTATGTGGCTAGATGTCTTAATTGCCAGCAGGTCAAGTATGAGCAACAGAAGCCAGGAGGCCTACTCCAGAAGATGCCCATTCCTGAGTGGAACTGGGAGAGCATCAGTATGGACTTTGTTGTTGGGTTGCCTCGGACTTTGCGGAAGGTTGATGCGGTTTGGGTCATTGTGGACAGGTTGACCAAATCGGCGCATTTCGTTCCAGTAGCTACTACTTATACTTCTAAGAGGTTGGCTCAGATCTACATTCGGGAGATAGTCCGATTGCACGGTCTGCCGGAGTCCATTATATCAGATCAAGGTCCTCAATTCACCTCGCACTTCTGGAGATAATTGCATAGTTATTTGGGCACCCAGATAGATCTCAGCACAACATTTCACGCTCAGACCGATGGTCAGTCGGAGCGGACAGTTCAGATATTAGAGGACATGCTCAGGGCATGTGTGATTGACTTCGGAGGTCAGTGGGACCAGTTCTTGCCATTGGCCAAGTTTGCTTACAATAATAGTTATCAGTCCAGCATCGAGATGTCTCCATTTGAGGCTTTGTATGGTTGGAGATGTTGTTCTCCTATCAGGTGGTTTGAGCCTGGCGAGGCTAAGTTATATGGAACCGACTTGGTGAAAGATGCTTTAGAGAAGGTGAAGTTGCTTCAAGAGAGGCTCCGCACAGCATAGTCCAGACAGAAGAGTTACGCGGATCAGAAGGTGCATGACGTATCATTTATGGAGGGAGACAAGGTTCTGTTTAAGGTCTCGCCGATGAAGGGTATTTTTAGGTTTGGGAAGAAGGGCAAGCTGAGCCCAAGGTTTATAGGTTCTTTAGAGATATTGAGGCGAGTTGGGGATGTCGCATAAGAGCTTGATTTACCTCCCAGTTTATCATGAGTTCATCCGATCTTTCATGTATCCATGCTCCGGAGATACCACGCCGACTTCTCTCACGTGGTTGATTTCAGCACCATTCAGTTGGATGAGAGGTTGGGCTACAAGGAGAAGCCGGTTGCTATTATTGACAGGCAGGATCGACAGTTGAGGTCCAGGAGGATTTCGGTTGTAAAGGTCCAGTGGAGGGGCCAACCAGTCGAGGAGGCGACTTGGGAGTCCGAGGAGGACATGTGGAGCTGATATCCACACTTATTCAGCACTTCAGGTATGATTCTAGACCCGTTCGAGGACGAATGTTTGTTTTAGAGAGGGAGAATGTAACGACCCGACCAATCGTTTTGCGTTCAAGGACCCCATTCCCCTAAATGAGACTTCCTGTAGTTGTTTTTTTTAATGATTTATGACCTGTGGGGACGGGTGGTCAGGGAGGAGTTTGGAACGGTATAGGAACACTTAGTTCCTTAAGGTTGGCCTTTAAGGCCAAGTTTGACTTCGGTCAACATTTTGAGTAAACGACCTCGGAATCGAGTTTTGCCAGCTCCAATAGCTGCGTATGATAATTTCGAACTTGGGCGTGTGTTCGGAACGGGTTTCGGATGACCCGGAAGCGTTTCATCCCCCAATAGCGAAAAAAGAGTTTTCTTAAGTTCAAATTGAGGTTTGGAATGTGTTTTTGTGTTATCGAGGTCCGAGCAGAATTTTGATACCGAGAATAGTTTCGTTATCTCATTTATGACTTGCTTGCAAAATTCATTCCAAGTAGTATAGGTCGGTTCGGCGCATTGTTAGCGAATTCAAGAACTTGATGTTCTTAAGTTTGATTCTAGGGGGTTTGAGGTGTGATTTTGAGTTTTAGCGTTGTTTTGAGTGTTCCGAAGGCTCGAGCAAGTCCGTATTATGATTTGGGACTTGTTGGTATATTTGTAAGGGGGCTCGGGTGGGCCCAGGTGCCATTCGGCCATCAAACGAGGCCAAACAACCAGCAGCAATAGCTGCTGGTGCACCTGGTCCGGTGTGACCGCACTTGCGGTTACCCAGTCGCAGGTGCGAGACCGCTCCTTGCGGTCATTGCTTCGCATGTGCGGCACAAGGTGAGGCATCCCAGTCGACGCAGGTGCGAACCAAAATCCGCAAAAGCGGAGCCGCTGGTGCGGACTCTGTTCTGCAGGTGCGAGCCTAGGCCCCTTTCCCCTCTTCCGCAGGTGCGAGTCTTTTCTCGCAGGCGCGAGACCGCATGTGCGGAAACCCTGTAGGTAGTGAGGTCTTTTAGAATATGGGAAAGAACCATTTTTCTTCATTTCCTTCCTCCATAGTCGACCTTGAGAGCTTGGGAAAGAGCCAATCGACCTAGATACTGAAAGGTAAGTGATTTCTACTCTAATGTTTGTTTAATACATGAAATCAAGGTTTAGGACAAAAAAATAGGTTTTTATGAAATGAGGAAATTACCATGGAATTGGTTATGAAAACACACAAAAATCATATATTAATGATCCTTAGGTTATGGGTAAGTGTTTCATTCAAAACTTTCCGGAATCCGAGCATGTGGGCCCAGGGTGTATTTTGGGATTCTTCAAAGAAAGTTGAAATAACTAGGTAAATAGGGGAATTTCATGCCTTTGAGTATAAATTAATGTATTTATGCATTATTTGACTTGTCACGACCCAAAATCCTAACTCAGGTCGTGATGGCACCCAACGGAGGGGTCAAGCAAGCCAACACTACATTTCACTATGGGTTCTTCCTTATCCGATTAATTACTTCATTATATACCAAGTTATAAAGTTGAAATCATAACATCGAATGATAATTAACCAGTTTTAACAAAAACAGTAGTCATAATAAGGTGTGGATCCATAATATATATGTATGTACAGACCTAAACTACACAATCACTATGTGTGTGCCAGGAACTAGTGTCAGGAGTATCACGTGCATACTAGCTGCATATACACAAGATATAATATACAATCCCACTGTCTGAAATAAGTAGAGGGGAACAAAAGCAAAAGAAGCTCCATGGTGCTGCCTGAGAATCGTCGGGAGTAGCAGTTCACCGTGAAGTCAGGTCCGCTACAGTCAATATCTAGCTCGGTCTGATAACTAGATGCAACAAAATCAGAACCTGTACAGTTAAGTACAGAAGTGCAGCATGAGTACATAAACATATATGTACCCAGTGAGTATCCCGTCTAATCTCGAAGAAGTAGTGACGAGAGGTCGACTTGACACTCACTAAGGTCCAACAGTATAATATAACAAAGTATAATGAAAACGGTAGGCATGTAAGATAGTGAACAACTAATATGTATAAAGCACAGGGACCCAAGTAAAGACTGAAAGTAAATAACAATTTCCACTTTCTTTTACCCCAATTATTTGTCAAGTCAACATCCATGAAACAATGCCAAATAATCATGCGCACACAGGAATAAGACAACCGGCCGGAGTCATAAGGATAGTATTTATGCACTGCCGAGGATTGAACGGCCCGTCCCATAAGTGCATTCTTACCATAGTATAATCTCTCAAGTGCACTGCCGAGGATCCAACGGCCCATCATTTGACTTTCGATTCGCCGTGGCATACGGCCCGCTCCCATGAGACTGGGGGAAATCACACTCCACTCGCGAAATGTAAATTGCGAAGCGGTCACAAGCACATACAATATCATTCAAAACTTACTTTCCATAACAAATTCCTTCCAGTTACCCAGATCCATGAAATCTCATAGAATCAATGCTAGGCATAACACGAGTTTATTACACATACGTTTCAAGGAAGAATATAAGGCATGATGTGGGCCTAACTACCCGGACATTACAATAATAGTTGCTACGTACAGACTCTCGTCACTTTGTACGCACGTAGCCCCCAAAAAAAGTGCACATAGCATATCAATCACCTATGGGGACAATTCCCTCTTACAAGGTTAGAAAGGAGACTCACCTCGTGCCGAATCTACCCCTCAGGTCAAGGATGCGCCTGAAACTCCGATCTCTACACCCGAGGACTCGCAACTAGCCAAATATTGTACAATCATATCAATTCATGCTCAAGATAGGGAAATTATCCTATTTTATCCAACAAATTCAACATTCTTGAAAAGTTCTCAAATTTCAACCCAGGGTCCACATGTTCAAATTCCGAAAATTTCCGAAGGAATCACTCACCCATAGCCTAAGGATCATTAATATACGATTTCTACTTGATTTTATAGCAATAATGGAGCAATTTATCAAAATCCCTCAAGAACCCTAAGTTACTACCCAACTCTTGATTTTTCAATGATTTAGTAGCTAATTCAATTAGTAATTCATGTATTTAACTAGTACTAGAGTAGAATTAACTTTCCTCTTCAGTAGCTAGGTCTTGGAACCTCTTTCCCCAAGCTCCCAAGTCTTTAATGGAGGTGAAGAATGAAAGAAATAGGTAAAATCTCGAGTTTTAAATTAAAACACACTGCCTAGCCTACTGTGATTCCGCACCTGCGGCTCGAGGACCGCACCTGCGGTCTCGCGCCTGTGAGCTGGGCTCGCACCTGCGGAACTGGACGAGTGGGGCTGGGGTCGTACCTGCGGAGGGATTACCGCACCTGCGGTTCCGCTCCTGCGGACCTTTGTCCGCACCTGCGAGACTGGGGGGCCTCACATGGGGTCGCACCTGCGATGCTTGGGACCGCAGGAGCGTCCCGCACCTGCGACTGGGCAACCGCACCTGCAACCACACCAGATCAGGTGCACCAGCTGGTTTTTAGCCCCTTTTGGTGCCCGGGAGGCACCTGGGCCCACCCGAGCCCCCTTCCAAATATACCAACAAGTCCTAAATCATAATACGGACTTGCTCGAGCCTTCATAACAGTCAAAACAACGCTAAAACTCAAAATCACACCCCTAGAATCATAACTTAAGAACTTCAAGTTCTTGATTTCTATAACAACACGCCGGACCAACCTATACTACTCGGAATGACACCAAATTTTGCAGGCAAGTCATAAATGACATAACGGAACTATTCCCAATCTCGGAATTCCATTCGGACCTCGATAACATAAAATCACGTTCCAAACCAAATTTCAAACTTAAAGGAATCCTTATTTCTATATTGGGCGCAGAAATGCTCCCGGGTCAATGAAACCCGTTCTGAACAGACGCCCAAGTCCAAAATCATCACACGAAGCTACTGGAGCAGTCGTAACTCAATTCCGAGATCGTTTGCTCAAAATGTTGACCGAAGTCAAACTTGGCCAAAAAGGCCAACCTTAAGGAACCAAGTGTTCCTATAGCACTCTAAACACTTCCAAATCCCGAACCACCCGTCCCCGCAAGTCATATATCATGAGAAGCCACTATGGGAAGTTTCATTTAGGGGAACGAGGCCCCAATACACAAAACAACCGGTCGGGTCGCTACATGACTAGTTTCGAATCCTTGGGAGACGAGTTTGGAGTTTCGGGCGCGTTCTTGACTAGAAAGTAGGATCGGCACGAGGTGAGTCTTCTTTATAACCTTTTAAGAGGGAATTTTCCCCATAGGTTATTATAAATTATTGATTGTCCTTTTTTGCGGGAGATACGCACGCACGAAGTGACGAGATTCTGTGTTTAGCTACTATTTTGCCTTGTCGGGTAGTTTAGGATTCACCAGCATACTTTATGTGTTGTATCCGTAATCTTGTATGTGGACTAGGTAGTTAATATCCTCGAATTTCATATATTAAGGCCTAGGAGGTTATGTTTCGAAGTTGGTATTATTGAATCCCTTTTTCTGCTAGAAAGATTCTCTGTTGATTATCTGAAATCCCTGAGGATTATGTATATGTATACGGGAACCCGAGTCGCATGTATGATTCGCGAGCGGGGCCGCCCTAGTATTATGATAACCGTGTTGCATGCTCGATTCGTTAGCGGGGCAGATAGATGCATCTATGGTTTGGGCCGTTCGACCCTCCGCAGTGCATATTTACTTTTCACGTCGTATCGATCGTATATTCACGGTCCGTTATATGTTTGATAAATTATGAGAAGCCTTGTGAATGTAACCGTTGACTTTGTGAAAGAGAGAAAGTTAAACAACTTGTATGCCATGGAAAGGGATGGCGTGAGGGTACTAGAGAATGTTATATGATGCTCATTTCCTTATTACTGTTCATTACTACTATTACTGTTTAGCTTGTATATATTTCATTGTTTTTTGACCCTAGTAAGTATCACGTCGACCTCTTGTCACTACTTCTTCGAGGTTAGGCGGGATAATCACTGGGTACATATCTGTTTATGTACTCATGCTACGCTTCTGTACTTAATTGTACAGGTTCTGAGGCAAGTGCATCTGGTTATTAGACCGGACTTCACGGTGAGCTGCTTCCCTTGGCGATTCTCAACAGCACTATGGAGTTATCTTTTGTTTATTTCTGTGTACTTCTTTCAGACAGTAGAATAATTTATTGTTATATTTTGTATATTCTACTAGTTTGCCTGTAGACTCGTGACACTAGTTCCTGGCACACATAGTAGACATTATATTTTTGGGACTCTATATGTTGGTTCATGATCCTTGTGGTTACTTTGATTCAAGTTGGTTAAATTATACGTTTCCACTTAATGTTTTAAACTTAAATTTGGCAAGTATCGAAATGCTTTTATAAAAGAAAAGAATTTCACTAGTAGATATATTGTTGGCTTGCCTGACCACAGTATTGGGCGCCCTCACGACCTGAGTTAGGATTTTGGGTCGGGACACCTTTAGGAGCAGATTTTAAATTATTATCGTGATTGCGTACATGTTCGCGTGACGTGATTTCGATTTTTAAATAAAACCAAAAGACGCGCTTGCGCGACTTTGACTATTTTCTTAAATGAATCAAATGTCATGAATTATGTACACGTACACGTTTCTTGATTTTGACGCATCAATTTCAAATGGGTATACGCATACGTAACTCGTCTTAAGATAATTATTTAAATACAAATGAATAATTAGAAGCGGTAAAAATATAAAATGCACATAGGTATTTAAAACCAGTAATTAAACAATTTAGGCCAAGTGTAAATCATTAAGAGACCGTGCTAGAACCACGGAATTCAGGAGTGCCCAACACCTTCTCCTGGGTTAATAGAATTCATTACCCGGTCTTCTAGTTCGCAGACTTTTAACGGAGTCAAAATTTCCTCGATTTTGGATTTTTTTTAAAAATAATAAAAAAATTGTTCCATGAAACATCGTAGAAAAATCCGGATGGCGACTCTGAAATTCAAAAAAGAATAAAAATAATCTCAAATTCGATTATGTCACTTAAATTGGAAAAACTCCCTTATCCCACCCTTTCGGGAAAAAAAAGGTATGACAGCTCGGGCGACTCTGCTGGGGATCGAAACAAGAATCTATGGTGCAGGGTTCAAGAATTCGAGCTTGTTAATGTAATTACTGTACTTGTGGACCTAATGTGCTAATTGTCATTTACTTACTGCTTTGATATTTATTTGAACTGTATTTAAACTGCCTTCTTACGCCTCCCTTCTTAGTCTTCTAAAAATTGGTGCAAGCCTTAATCAATAAACAGAAATATGCTAAGTGCATCAAGATCCTAAGACAAGATCCTAAGACAGGATATCTAAGTGGATCAATACACAATATCCTAAGACAGGATATCTAAGTAGATCAATACACAGAAATAAACTAGATCTTGTCTAGTTTATTAGACAAGATCCTAAGACAGGATATCTAAGTGGATCAATACACAGAAATATGCAGCTTTGTTTCATAAACTCAAAGGCAGGGCCCTAATCAATTTGCCTACTGATTTTTAAGCCTGTATCTTTAAGCAGTAAACACAACCAAGCAGTGTTCCGGTTTTTTAAAGAGATTGATTACCTAAGGCTTCCCTAAACGTGGGATTGTGCATAATAATTACCAGAATTGTTAAAAACAGTTCAGGGGTTGTTTTATCTAAAGCATGTTGTTCTAAGTGGTGTAAATCCGAGAATGCAAAGATTGCTACCAATTTCTATTAAAAGCAGACATGATAATTATATGTGAAACTACTTTATACCTTTTCTTGAATCGGCAGTTCAAACTAGGCGTGGTTAGGCAAATGTAAATGAAATCCTAAAGCATGGTATCTAATATGCACATATAGATGCATAAAGGTTAAGACATAATTTCAGGATGTAAAAACTTCCTAAAGCATGATTTCTAAAATGCATAGAGAATTGCAGAGTTGTTAAGCATGATTTCAGGATGCACATGTAGCAAAAGTTACATTGTTTATCCTAAGAGCAGGATCTCTATATAGCAGGCATGAACGTGGAATAAAGAGATATATTAAAGCAGTAAACATGAAAGCCCTAAAGACATGATATCTAATGCAGGTTTGGCATGGTTTGAATGTAAATGCAGATATAGGGAATGTAAAAGCCTAAGGCATGATTTCTACCCAGTAGCTACAGCACAGACATGTTCAGCACACTCAAATCACAGTCCTTCATACAGAGGTGATGGGAGTTGGGACACATAGATCATATGTAGTGAACACATAACAGACAGAAGCATAGTAGTTCTTGTAGGGGTTTATGGGATTAGGGGATAACTAATGGTACCAACACAGTATGAATTTCATAACCAACATAGAATCAGACAACTTAGGGTAACAAAATTTCTTTGCAAAGAAAGGTTCCTACTAGAGACCAAGCAACATAAAATAAAGCAGACTCAGGCTAGGACATGCTATAAAGGGATTAAGAAAATTCATAACATGATGATCCTAAGTTGAATTAGGACAGAACTAATATGCTGAGTGAAGCAGTAATGTAAACAGGTTAATTACATGTTGAAAAGCTAAGAAACAGATAGAAGTAGACTAATGATTAGTAAACTAAAGTAGTAAGTAAACACATTGAGTTTGGGACTTGAATTTAAAATCAAAACATACCAGTAAAGAGAGTAAACACAAATTGAAGAACATGAGAATGCAATAATTAACCTTGGCTTGCAGCTGGCTAATTCAGTAATAGTAGCAAGTAACAAAAGAAAGCAGAAGAGCTTTTGAGTGTATGAGAGAGTGGTGAACTAATGTGAGTTCGTCTATAGAACATTGTAAAGAAAAGAGTATATATAATAGTTTGAAAGCTAAATAAATAAGGTAAGAGTCAAAATGTTTAGTAATCATAGAACTTGGAATCAATTGGAAAAAAAATAAGTCCCAAGTATTCCTTTAATTAAGGGAATCAGTTCAAACGGTAAAGAACATGTAACAAGTAAGGAAAGAAATCATATGTAACAAATAAGGAAAGACTTCAAACAGTACAGGTACATAACAGGTAATTAGGGCTAGGTTCATAAAGTTCTAATTAAGGAAATAACAGTAAGAAGCAATTTACAGTATGGTCAGCCACATAATAAGGCAAGAAAATAATTTAGTAGACGGAAATCAACACAGGATATCATCAAAGGGATTATAAACATAGTACTGATTGAGGGAAATTAGTACAAATTTCTGTGAATAAACGAAATAGGCATAATATAGGCAAGAAGAATCAAATAAGAAACCCTAATAAGCACATTAGGGTAGAAATCATAGAAACTCAGTACATATTCGTGAGAAGCAGACATACATACAAACCAAACGAACAAATCAGCAAAGACAGACTCAGAACCCAAGACTAAAGCCAAAAGAATTAGGTTTTTAACATAGTTAATCAGGTTAAAGGGAAAACTTGAATAAAAGCATTTAAACACAATAAAAATTATGAAATATCACTTAACATCAGGGAAAACGTTGTTTTGGAGAGAAGTTAAGAAACCCTAGTTATGAAGACGAAGAGACGCTTTGAAAAATCAAAAAGATTCTCATGGAAAACGGTAAAATAACTCAAAATGCTATCAAATATGTTACAAATCTAAAGAGTCGAGAGATAAATTAGGTTTTTGAGAGAGATAACCCAGAGATAGAGAGATTTTGGCTTAGAAGGCATAGATTTAGTAATAAAATAGGACTATCTTACTTAAACGGGCCAAGGTGGCCTGAGAACGGCAAGAACATGCCATAGGTGTGAGTAAACAGCCATTGGTCCCTTGAGGACCTCAGAGATGGCAAGAATCCGGTCATGGGGGAGCCATTGAGGCTAGGGTGGTGGTGAGAGCCACCATCAATACCGGCAAGCAAGCAGCCGGCAAGTGCAAGCCATGGTTAGGCAGAGGGAGTTTGAGAGAGAATGAGGGAGTGACAGCGGGTGAGTGATGACAGAATGAGGGTTTGGGGGTAAGTCGTTTAGGTTAATTAAGGTAAGGTTAAATCCGGTCCGTTGATCAAAATTGATTAACGACCAAGATCTAACCAGAACTGGGTCGGGTAGGATTAGTGGATTGGGCTTGGGACATTGGGATGGTTTAGTTAAGGTTTGGGCTGGTTTAATTTAGGCTAAAGTCAAAATGAAATAGGCTATTTGTTAAATACCCAATTCAAATTAGTTTAAAATAATTTATAAAATAGCTAGTAATTATAAAAAATGAATTTCATGCATAGAAAATAGTTTAAACTAATTATTTAGTATTTTAAAATACAAAGGACTAATATCCGGTAACAAATAGTACAAAATCATATGCTTTGCAATTATACCCAAAAGATGCCAATTTGGCTAATTATGAAATAATTTTATCTTATTAGGACCATGAACAACAAATTAAATTAAGGAATGCTCTTGAAATCATTAGTGATGCAATTTTATAAATTATTTATTGGAAATAAAATATTGGACAAATTAATAAAATTGTAGACAAATTATGGAAAAATACCAATTACTAGTAATGCATGATTTTTGAGGGTATATATGCAATTAAAAAATATTTTGGTAAAAATTGGGTATCAACAACTGCCCCTCTTTACCCGAAAAGGATGAAAGAGTTGTCGTGTAAAGATATGATGGCCAATTTTGACCAAGCGAAATGGTTTGAGAGACTTAGGCCGCACCCTGGCTTCTGAGCTGCCTACATATCCCTGGTTTTACAGGAATCAGACCGTATGTAGTTCTGGATTCACCGGTGAAATCATCACAAGAACGGACGCAACATCTAGGGACGGGCGAATGGATGGTTTACGGGTGAGGTCAGGTTTGATATAGTTGGGAGAACTTGAGCGGGATCGCTACTGCTGGGGTAGTAGTTTCTTGTTGGGTTACCCGCAAATAAGAATACTACAAACATATATTGTGCATAAATTAAACATGATGCAGGCTCCCATTGGACTATGAAAGTTGTCTTCGGACGGTTAGGGATGACGTCCTTAGACCATGATGTCCTGGGCCATGAATCATTTGATGAGAGATTCACATGCAATGGAATAATTTTATCGGGCCATGAAGATGGTGCCTCTGAACTATGACGCCTTTGAATAATGATATGCAAGATTGAGAGATCCTCAGGCCATGACATGGTGTCTTCCGGCTATGAGGATGATGTCGTTAGACTATGACGCCTTTGGATAAGTTGGAGATATTTCATCCCATGAGATGCAAATATATGATGTCAAGAGCAACAATACAAGGCTTAGTCTTGTGAAGTTGAGGGCAACGCCTAGCCCGAAAAAGGAGCAAAGCAGATAATGCTTGAGAGACAGCGCTTAGTCTCGGTGAAAGGTAAATTGGAGGCAGTTCTTAGCCTCATGCAAGTATGGAGACAGGGTTTAGTCTCATGCATATGAAGGCAGAGATTAGCCTTATGACAATTGAGCCAGAGCTTAGCCTCATGCGGAGGAAGGCAGAGATTAGCTTTATGCAAGGGAAGTCAGAGATTAGACTTATGCAGAGGAAGGCAGAGATTAGCCTTATGCAGAGGAAGGCCAAGATTAGCCCTATGCAAGATGGAGACAGAGCTTAGTCTCATGCAGATGGAGGCAGAGCATAGCCTCATGCAAGGGAAGGCAGCGATTAGCCGCAAATGAAGGCAGAGATTAGCCTTATGCAGATGGAGGCAGAGCTTAACCTCATGCAAGTGAAGACAGAGATTAGCCTTATGCAGAGTGGAGGTAGAGCTTAACCTCATGCAAAGGGAAGGCAGAGATTAGCCTTATGTAAAGGAAGGGGCAGAGATTAGCCTTATGCAAAGGAAGGCAACGATTAGCCTTATGCAAGATTGAGATAGAGATTAGTCTCAGGCATATGGAGGCAGAGCTTAGCCTCATTCAAGGGAAGGCAGAGATTAGCCTTATGCAAATGAAGGCAGAGATTAGCCTTATGTCAAGGAAGGCAGAGATTAGCCTTATGCAGATGGAGGTAGAGCTTAATTACATGCAGGGGAAGGCATAGATTAGACTTATGCATAGTGGAGGTAGAGATTAACCTCCTACAAAGGGAAGGTAGAGATTAGCCTTATGCAGAGTGGAGGCAAAGCTTAACCTCATGTAAAATACGGGACATAGCTTAGTCCCATGCAAGATGAAGGTAGAGCTTAGCCTTATGCAGGAGGATAAATAGCAAATGGTAACAGGATTCTTAGCTGGTAGCAGATATTGATATTGCGATCGTTGTGAGCATAGTGACTGCAGAGCATGTTCATTCTTTATGCTGATAGAAAATTTCGAGAAGGGCAATGGTTTCGAGAATTATGACTTTGAACATGTTTGTCCTTTGTGCTGATAGAAAATTTTGGCATTTGCAAGTGTGTTGAGATTTGTGACTTCGAAGCATGTTTATTCTTTGTTCTTGCATTCAAAGAAAAATTGTGAGTTATGTGGGTGGGGAGGTTGATTCGTGTTCCTGCCAGCTTTGTTTGACTGGTTCTGCTTGGTCTGATGATCATGTTTATATCATCGGGCTAGCTTTTGCTAAATAGAGCTATTTTTTAAAGCAAGCATTCAATAGTTTTTAAAGACATAGTATAAAATATATTTTAAGAAATTTAGATGAGCCGATGACTGTGACACGGTTCAAGACATTGCAACCTCTCATGCTACGGAATTTTGAGGGTCCTCCTCAAAATTATGCCCTAGTTAGATGAATTGACGTCTCTGACTGCTGCACATGTTGCGATTGGCTAAACTTGCTTCGTCATATTGAGGATCCTCCTCAAAATTCTGCCCCAATTTCCAATTGCGGGGGAAAATGAGATTTTATTGAATTATGACCGAACCCATAGGGCTGCCTACGTATCCCCTCTTAAATAAGAATCAGGTCAGGCATAGTTCAATTTACATAATTTGAGGAAAGGATAAAGAATTACACATAGTAGCTCTTGACTGCATCGGAATTGATTGGTTTTGGCCAGACTTCTCCGTCCATTTCTTCAAGTATACGAGATCCTCCTGTCAACACTCGGTGAACCATGTATGGACCTTGCTAGTTAGGAGAGAATTTTCCTTTGGCTTCATCTTGATGTGGAAAGATCTTTTTCAACACCAGCTGCCCTAGTGTGAACTGTCTTGGCTTGACTCTATTGTTGAAGGCTCTGGTCATTCTGCTCTGATAAAGTTGTCTGTGACACACTGCATTCATTATTTTTCCGTCTATGAGGTCTAGGTTCTCATAACGACTCTTTATCCATTATGTATCGTTGAGCTCAGCTTCTTGTATGATTCTTTAAGGAAGGAATCTCCACTTCGGCAGGAATAACAGCTTCCATACCATAAACCAACAAGTAAGGAGTTGCCCCAGTTGATGTACGGACTTTGGTGTGGTATCCCAGTAAGGCAAATGATAACTTTTCGTGCCATTGTTTGTGCTTTTCTATCATCTTTCTCAATAGCTTCTTGATATTCGTGTTGGCGGCGTCTACAGCTCCATTCATTTGAGGTTTATAGGCTGTGGAATTCTTGTGCTTGATTTTGAAAGTCTCACACATGGCTTTCATCAGATCATTATTGAGATTGGAGTCATTGTTGGTGATGATTGGCTATGGGACTCCGAATCGACAGACAATACGGTCGCGGACAAAGTCTGCCACGACTTTCTTAGTCACTACTTTCTAAGATGCTGCTTCGACCCATTTGGTGAAATAATCAATAACTACTAAGATGAACCTGTGTCCATTTGAGGTTGTAGGCTCAATCGATCCAATGACGTCCATTCCCCAGGCGGAGAATGGCCAAGGCGAGCTTGTTGCATTGAGCTCACTTGGGGGTACCTTTATCATGTTTGCATGTACTTGACATCGGTAGCATTTCCGGACATACTTGATGCAGTCCATTTCCATGGTCATCCAGAAGTAACCGGCTCTGAGTATCATCTTGGCCAAGACAAAACCAGTCATATGCGGGCCGCAGGTCCCATCATCTATCTCTTTAAGTAGTTTGGAGGCTTCCTTCACATCAACACATCTTAATAATCCCAAATCGGGAGTTCTCCTGTACATGGTTCCTCCGCTGTGAAAGAAATTGTTGGACAATCTCTGAAGCGTGCGTTTCTTTGTATGGTTCGCAAGCTCTGGGTATTCTCCTTTTGACAAATACTCCTTGATATCGTGGAACCATGGTTTTCCATCCGCCCTTTCTTCAACATGGGCACAATATGCCGGCTGGCTATGGATCTTTACTGGAATATGATCAATGAAATTCTTATATGTATGTTGTATCATGGATGATAGAGTGGCCAATGCATCGGCAAACTCGTTCTAAATTCTGGGGACGTGCCGAAATTCTGTCTTTGTGAACCTCTTTCTCAATTCCTGCACATGGTGCAGATACGACAGTATCTTGGAATTCTTTGTAGACCATTCTCCTTGTACTTGGTGTATTAGCAGATCTGAATCACCAATTACCAGCAGCTCTTGAATATTCATGTCAATGGCTATGTTGAGCCCTATGATGCAGGCTTGATACTTTTCTATATTGTTAGTGCAGGGGAATCTATGTTTAGCAGATACCGGATAGTGTTGACCGAGTTCTGATACCAGGATAGCTCCAATGCCGACTCCTTTGAAATTCATTGCTCCGTCGAAGAACATTCTCCAACCGTCATAGGATTCTACAATGTCTTCTCCTATGAATAACACTTCTTCATCGGGAAAATATGTTTTCAGGGGTTCTTATTCTCCGTCCACAGGGTTCTCGGCGAGATGGTCCACCAATGCTTGTCCCTTGACCGCTATCTGAGTCACATAGACAATGTCGAACTCACTCAGCAGGATTTTCCACTTGGCTAGCTTGCCAGTGGGCATGGGCTTCTGAAAGACATATTTCAAGGGATCCATCCTTGATATGAGATATGTTGTGTATGCACAGAAGTAATGCCTTAGCTTCTGGGCTTCCCACGTTAAAGCACAATAGGAACGCTCCTATAGAGAATACTGTGGCTCGTACGGAGTGAACCACTTACTCAGATAATATATAGCCTGCTCTTTTATTCCTGTCTCGTCGTGCTGCCCCAGAACGCAGCCGAAAGCTCCATCTAGTACCACGAGGTAGAGTAGCAAGGGTTCACCTGGCTCTGGCAGTACCAAGACTGGCGGTGTTGATAAATACTCCTTGATTATGTCGAAGGCATTTTGACAATCCTCGGTCCATTTGGTCGCAGCATCTTTCTTCAGCATCTTGATTATGTCGAAGGCATGTAATTAAGGTGTCCCACGAAACTCATCACATCTTTCTTGTTCTTTGGCGGTGGTAACTCTTGGATGACTTTGACCTTTGATGGATCCAATTCTATCCCTCGGCAGCTGACGATGAATCCAAGCAACTTTCCAGCAGTAACCCCGAATGCACACTTTGCGGGGTTTAATTTCAAGTTGTATTTCCGTAATTTGTTGAAGAACTTCCTCAGATCCGCTATATGGTCGGTGGCTTTCTTGAACTTGATAATGACGTCGTCCACATATACCTCGATCTCTTTATGTATCATGTCATGGAAGATAGTGGTCATAACTCTCATATATGTGGCCCCATCATTCTTTAGGCCGAATGGCATCATCATATAACAGTATACTCCCCACGGCGTAATGAAAACCGTTTTCTCAGCATCTTCCTCATCCATCCAAATCTGATGGTAACCAGTGAAACAATCCACGAATGACTGAAGTTCATGCTCGGCACAATTGTCAATCAGGTTGTGTATATTTGGAATGGGCAAATGATCCTTTAGATTGGCTCGGTTGAGATCCCGGTAGTCGACACAAACCCTAACCTTTCCATTATTCTTCGACACTGGCACGATGTCGGCTAACCATGTTGGATATTCAACTACCCTGAGGACCTTGGCGTTGATTTGTTTGGTAACCTCCTCTTTGATTTTCAGACTCATGTCAGACTTGAACTTTCTGAGCTTCTGCTTTACCGGCGGGCACATTCGATTAGCTGGCAACTTGTGAGCCACAATAGAGGTGCTTAGCGCAGTCGTCGTATGACCATGAAAATATGTCTTCATACTCTTTCAAGAATTGTGTGTATTCCTCTCTTTCTGATGGTGACAAGTGGATGTTGATGCAAGTTTTTTTGACAGTTTCTGAATCTCCCATGTTAACTACCTCAATTTCGTCCAGATTAGACTTTGGTCTGTTCTTAAAATCCTCAACTTCTCTGACAAATTCATCGGGTATGACATCCTCTTCATCTGAATCACTGTCCTTTTGTTGCGTTGTCTCATTGCATGTCATAGTTATTGGCTCATCAAGACAGGAAATAGTAATGTTGTATAGATAAAAGTAATGAGAGAAAAACGATAATAAATAAATACTGATTCGTTGAAACATAAAAGCAGTTTTTGGATAATTTAAACAAATGTTTTGGGAACATTGGAGATTTTATTGAAAAATAAAAATGAGAAAAGGAAATCATTAGCGAAATGAAATAAATAATTCTTGTTCAGCCTTGCTACCCTGGGACTCGTCGGGCCCTGGATGTTTTGACAGTCCAATTCTTAAGGAACGATCCTTTGCTCACAGCCTAGATGGAAAGGCCTTCATCTTCCTCCTCCTCTACAATAACACAACAGTCCATTTCTTCATATTCCAGGAATAGATTCTTCAAAGCTTCCAATGATTCTTCTTCCTCTAACCCCCATATGACGTCGGCTTGCTAGAAGGTTTGCTCCAGATGCGGTATAGGCTGTTCCAATGGATAATAGGGACCACGCCACGGTGGCGACCAGTCGTCGTACTCTTGCCAAGTGTATTGATATCCTAAGACAAAGGTAGTGCCGTGGCGCTTCAACTGTATCTGCTTGGAAATACCCTAAAGATTCTTGCCGAGACCCTTGCTAGGTTTGTATCCGCTCCAATTCAGTATGCTTTCAATCTTACTACTCCACCACTTGTCTTTGTCTATTGCATTGACCCGCTCAATGTGATGATGGGTTTCTCCACCAAGCCTTCATCTACCCTCAATTACCGGGATAGTGTGGCAGTTGTAAATGGGGTTGCTTCCATCTCCATGGATGATTACTTCCTGGTGGTTCCACTTGAATTTTAATGCCTGATGTAACGTTGATGCCACGGCCCCAGCGGCATGTCTCCTTGGTCGTCCCAATAATAGGTTGTAGGACACAGATATATCTATCACCTGAAATTCAACCTCAAACCATGTGGGTCCCATCTGCAGACAAAGACTGATTTCCCTTATGGTAAACCTCTGAGAGCCGTCGAAAGCTTTTACATTCATGGACCCTTCTCTTATCTCGTACTATCCCTTGCCCAATTTTCTGAGTGTTTTCAATGGAAAAATGTTGAGGATGGATCACCCATCGATAAGAATCCTGGTGATGAAGTAGTCCTCACATTGCACAGTGATGTGCAGTGCTTTATTGTGACTTAGCCCTTCAGGCGGCAGCTCGTCCGCGTGGAAAGTGATCTTATGACTTTCCAGCACCTATCCTACAATGTTGGCCATTTCTCCACTGGTGATGTTATTAGGCACATATGCTTCATTCAACACTCTCATTAAAGAATTCCTGTGCGTTTCCAAATTCTGCAGTAATGATAGAATGGATATCTGGGCTGGAGTTTTGTTCAGCTAATCGATGACTAAGTATTCTCTGGCCTGCACTTTCCTCCAATGATCTGCTGGGCTTGTCTCAATGATGGGTGGTCTGTTGGAATCCTGTTTGCTGGATTCTGCCAAGTATTCAGATGTATAGACCCTGCCGGTCATGGTCATCCCCTGTGCAACACCAACTTCTTCTATCTTGGTTTTACTTCTCCTTCTAGCCACAACCACGTAATACCAAGGTACAACATTAGTGTTGAAATGAGGCGTAGTTGAAACTGTCATTGTTATCGGTGTGGCTACCTTTACTTCAAACGTGATGGGTAAAGTGGCAGGTGGCATTACTTTGACCTCAAACGGCACAGGTGCATCTGCGGGTGGTGCCGCTTCAAACTCAAATGGGACTGACGCGGCTTCCTTGACATTTCCTGACAACTGAATTTGGACTATGATAGGATTAAGTGTGGATGCTAGATTCTTTGGATCATCACCTTCTATGATTAACTCGATCGACCCCTCTGGGTCACATTCTTCCTCTATCTCTATTATGTTGATGCCTCCACCCCTATGGTCTGGGAGCGGATTGTTGCGGACATTGGGGGTATCTTTCTTTTCTTGACTGATCTTATTATCAATCATAGATTGAATCTTATCTTTCAGTGAACTGCATTCATCAATTGTATGTCCTTTCACGTCGAAATGGTATGCACAAGTTTTATTTGGATTGACCCACTGGGATGGATTTTCTGGGATCGCAGCAGGGATAGGAGTAACATAACCAGCAACTTTTAATCTTTCGTACATATGGTCAATAGGCTCATCAATGGAAGTATATTGCTTGGGCGTCTTGCGATCAAAATTTGGTCGAGGTCTTGGGAAATTTTGGCGAGCAGGGGGTGACTGGATGTGCGATGGTTGAGAGTTTTATGTATGATAAACAGGGGCTGGTTGGGAATATCTGGGAGATATGTGGTTTGATAAGTAGGTGAGGGAGATGTCTGATATGTTAGTGGATGTGTTGACTGATATGTAGGCGGGGGTGCTTGATATGTAAGTGGGGAGGTTCGGTATACCAATGGGGATTTGGGCCCTTGTGCAACCATTATCGTTCATGTGTCCTTCTTCTTGCATATGCCCCCAGACTGCAAGGCTTTGTTTGTGGCTTGCAGTGCTTCAAAGTTGGTAACCATACCGCTCTTAATACCTTCTTCAATTCTTTCACCTAACTTGATGATCTCAGAGAATTTGGGGTTTTCAATCACCATCAGCCTTTCATAATACTGTGGGTATTGTGCCCGGACGAAGAATTTGTTCATTTTTTCTTCATCTAGGGAAGGCCTAACCTTAGCTGCTTCAGACCTCCAATGAGTGGAATACGGGCAAAAAGCTTCGGTGGGCTTCTTCTTGAGGTTCTGGATATAAAATACGTCTAGTGCATTTTCCGTATTGAACCTGAATTGGTCCATGAAATCTGATGCCACGTTCACCCAATTGGACCACTTTTTAGGGTCTTGGCTGATGTAAAAAGACAAAGCATCTCCAGGGAGGCTCCTCATGAATAATTTCATATGAATCTTCTCGTCTCTTCCTACTCCAACCAATTTATCACAATAGGTTCTTAGATAGACTCTGGGGTCACCTGTACCATAGAACATCTCGAACTTAGGAGGTTTGTAACCCTATGGTAGTATGTAATGATCTTCATAGTTCAATCCTTCAACTCCCTTACTTCCTTCAACACCTTAAACTCGGCTAGTCAGCTTCTTGAGTTCTTCGGCCAAATTCTTGAAAAGCATATCCTTCTCACTGATTTGAGGTATGTAATAAATGGGTTGGGTGGAGTGAGGTAGAGTCTGCACGTAGATGGGGTTGTTATGATGGCCTGGCGCCTGGGTGTAGAGGTGGTCATTTGTGAAGTTTTGTGGTTCAGGGACGATCAATGGGGTGTTTCTCGGAGTGTGGCATGTGTTGTATTCTTGTGGAATATATAGATTTTTCGATGGAGTTGTATGGTTGTGAGTTGTAGGAGGATTCTGTTTGTTTGGGGTATTCTGATGAGGTATGGGATTTTGGGTGTTTGGATGATTGACATCTAGAACACTAAGTGAGAAGGATAGATTTGCCAAATTCCGTACTTGCTCAAGCTCCCCTTAGAGCTTCAACAACCTTTGCTTGAGTTGTGATATAGCATCGTTCTGAACCTGAGTACCTTGACTGTCCGAAGCTTCTGTTCGTTCTGCTGGCATTGTGTTTTCCTTTATGATATTGCTCAAATCTTCCATTTTGCCTTTGCCTTTGCTTTTTCCCTTAGGTGGACTAGGAGGAGGACAAGGTGGAGGGCCCCTGGATCTTGTGTGGTATGATGATGATGCCAGAATGCACGAACCAACATTTGGGGAGGGGAATAATCAAAATAAAGAAAACAAAACAAAAACAAAATGTAGCCAAGTCACTGAGGATCATGAGAAAATATTGCAATATTTAAACACATATTGCAAGAGTATAAAAATGTGTCCAAATGTTGGAGCCTCGTTGTGCCCCAGGTAGTCCTGGAGACAAGTTGTTTGGAGAACTTAGATGCCAAAATGCCTCATTTCATTAATATAACTAGACGAGTCCAAAACGACACTAAAATAATAAGCAGGAAATAAAGTCACTAATGGCCATTGGCCTTATTACATTGATAAAAGCAAAAAGGAAATCATATCCTACTTGGTCCTAGAAGGAACTTCCCTAGATTCAGCATCCTTGATCTCATCGAACAAATTCCCTAGCTTACGCAGTCCCAGCAGCAGGTACGCTCTGGCCAGGTGTCCTCCTTCATTTCCCTCGGCTTTCTGGCAGTCTTTGACTCTCTTGATAATCTTACCTTCCAGCTCTACTATGCCTCTCTCCAAGTATTCCAGCTTCTTGTTGGAATGGATGGCCATGTCTTTCCATTTTTCTCTCAACCTTTTGTTGGTTTTATGTATCTCCCGGTGCTCGTTCTCAGAATCGTGGATCCTTTTGCGTAGACAGTTGTACTTGACATGAGCCTCAGCATTCTCGTCTATGATTCTGTGGCCTAGGTTGATTCCTCGCCTCACTAAGCCACCCAAGTCATCTTCTAACCACGCCGGATTGAATGGTGCACATCCTGCTTGGTACGTGTCTGCTTCAATTATGTTCTTCTCCATTATGATCTTGCAGTGCCACATGTGATGGGCTTGGCACTTGCACCGAACATCATCATCCTGGAAGTCAGCTCGGAAATGGATCATCTTATCAACCCTCGGCACAACTTGCTTTCTGCCTGCTTGTCTCATGACCCGGAGAGGAACGTAAGGATATATACCTCTCAACCCGATCAACACTAGGTGTGGTGCATCCCTGGACCTGATGATGAATTCGTCCGTTGGAAACCACTCGAACATCCACTGTACCTGCTCCTCAGTTAGGTTATCAAAGAATTCTACCCACTCCTTGGCAGTCTCTAGCTGAGAAAATTTGTCGGGTATATATGTCATCCGCTTGGGGTGATGCAAAGCAATGTGTTCATTCCATGCCCTTCGCGGAAATTCTTGATGGTACAGGACATTTTGGAAATGTTTTAAGAGCCATAGTTGCAGCAACAGGTTGCAACCCTCAAAAAGCTTAGCTTCTTTTTGACAGCGTTCTAAGGCTTTGTAAATGTCCGATATGATCATCGGGACAATGCTGAAGGCTTTCCCATCAATCCCATCCATCAAGGCCTTGGTTACCATGGCTAACCTAATGTGAATCCTTTCCCTCTTTGTTGGAAACACGATCAACCCCATAAAGAAAATAATGAATACAAATACCCTACGGGGGATAAGACCCAGAGATGTGATGGCAAACTCGTCGTGATAGGTACGGTATGATTTGATGTGACCATACCTTTCGTATAAGTACTCAAAGGGTATGTTTGACTGTTTCAGACACTCCAACTCAGCATTCTTTTTTCAACCCCATCATTTTCAGGAAACCGCTGCCCGTGCGGTCCTCGGGCACCAACAACCCAGGTGTTTCCCAGACTAACCCTGCTAGTCCTCCTATATCTTCTAGAAGCGGTGTCATCTCAATATTCCCAAAGCAAAATACAACTCTTTCGATATCCCAAAATAAGGTGGAGGCCTCAATTAACATGTTGTTGGATTGGATGTCCAGAAGTGAGGGTAAATTTCCTAGGTGTTTCTTGACGTGTTTCTTATTACTGGAGGGAAGATCCTCCCACTAGTTCAGGAGCATTGGAGGGATATTGCTGACCATACCAAATCTGGGGACTTCATGCCTCATATTTCTGCAAGACAAAAATAGTTAGGCCCTTACCCCAGCCAGACTCGACTATTTATACGCTTATGATTAGCATACAAGAATTTAGTTCTCCAAATAAATGCACAGAACATGATTGCGTCCATTGGGAATATGAAAACCCCGGTGGACTTTTGAAAAGGCTATCTTAAAGGGTTATTGTGCGGATGACACATTAACTGTCACAACCCAAAACCTATGGGTTGTGATGGCGCCGGACACCACTGTCAAGCAAGCGGACCCCTTAATCAGTTGGAACACTTTCCCATTTAACATATTAGAATCGAAGCCTCTTCTTGCATTTTCATTATTAAATAAATAAATTTCGTAAATTAAATACGGTAAGAAACCAACTTAATACAAAAAAAGAAATACCAAGAAAACCCCAGAACACGGTGACACAAGTCCATGAGCAATTTCTAAGAATTTATACAATTATACAACGCTTGTCCGAAAAAACAAATTGGACAAAGGCTATAAATATAAAATGTAAGTACACAGAAGGGAGACTTCGGCAGCTGTGGAACGCCTCTAGATGAATGCAGCCCGTATAAGTCCCCAAATCGATCACTGTACTATAAAGGTACCTGTGCAACACAATGCACAGAAAGTGTAGCATGAGTACATATACATATATGTACCCAGTGAGTATCCCGTCTAATCTCGAAGAAGTAGTGACGAGAGGTCGACTTGACACTCACTAAGGTCCAACAGTATGATATAACAATGATAAAACGAATAAAAGCAGAAGACATGTAAGACAATGAGTAGCAATTATGTATAAAGCACAGAAACCCAAGTAAATATTGGAACAATAACAATGGCCACTTTCTTTTCCCCAAATATCCAATACAAGTCAATAACCATGAAACAATGCCAAATAATCATGCGCACACATAAGACAACCGGCCGGAGTCATAAGGAAAAATATCTATGCACTGCCGAGGATCGACCGGCCCGTCCCAAAAGTGCATGCTTACCATAGTCATATCTGCACACTGTCGAGGATCGATCGGCCCATCCCAAAAGTGCGTCTTTCAATGTAACCATATCATAACATAGTACAACTTCGTCCATGCACTGCCGAGGATCGAACGGCCCGTACCAAGAGTGCATTCTCAATTATATCATCTATGTGCACTGCTTAGGATCGATCAGCCCGTCCCAAAAGTGCACCTTTCCATCCGCCGTGGCGTACAGCCCGCTCCAATAAGAGTGGGGGAAATCACACATTGGTTGCGGAATGTAAATTGCGAAGCGGTCACATGCACACACAATAACATATAAAACTTACTTTACATAACCAATTCCTTTCAATTCCACAATTTCCATAAAGTCTCAGAGAAAAGCAATATCACGCAAAATCATGAGTTCATAGCATATATGTCATTTGCAAGAAAGATTATAAGGCATGTTGTGGCTGTGAAATTTCACGACATGGCACAAATCCTTTTTATATTACTTTCCATAAAATAATTTATTTTCTATTATTTAAATTCCATAAATGTCAGAGGAACAAAAACTACACATATAATCAGGGCTCATAACATATAGTTCATTACGAGTAGAAAACAGAGCATGATGTGGGGCCTAACTACCCGGACATANATAAAATAATTTATTTTCTATTATTTAAATTCCATAAATGTCAGAGGAACAAAAACTACACATATAATCAGGGCTCATAACATATAGTTCATTACGAGACAGAGCACGATGTGGGGCCTAACTACCCGGACATAGCAATAATAGCCGCTACGCATGGACTCTCGTCACTTGGTGCGTACGTATCCCCCACAAACAATTACACACAACACATAGAACACCTATGGGGACAATTCCCTCTTACAATGTTAGAAAGAAGAATCACCTCGCTCCGAAGATTCATAACCGGCTTCCAAGCCTCTACGACGACTTCAATGGATGGACGACGCCCCAAAACTAACCAAACAACGACAAACCAATGAAAATATACTCTAATATTTGCTAAAAATTCAGATTATATAATTTCCCAACTCCACTCAGTGAATTGACCAGAATTCCCTCGGGCCCACGTGCCCGGATTCTGAAATTTCTTGAAGATAATCTCAACACGAGGCTTTACTAGATCAATCACACAATTTACTCCAATATTCATGCTCAATTCGAGGCTAAAAATCATTTTTTTTATCAAATTCTAGGTTACCCTGAAAATTCCCAAATTTTCCTCAATTCCCAGATCAAATCTATGCAATCATCTTGTATTTAATCTTAGAAGTGAGTAGAAGCAACTTACCTCTAAAGCTTTATGGAATCCCCCTTGAAATACTCTCCACATTCGTCCATAGCATATGAAATGAACGAAGGAAATGCCAAAATCCCGTTTTTAAACAACAATGCCCAGATCTTTCCCCTCCGCGATCGCAGAAGCCAATGAACAACTGCCCCAAAAATCTTTCTCCATGATCCCATCTTAAGCCTCGCGATCACATAGCGCAGCCCCAGCCTTCTCCGCGATCGCATTGCACTTTCTGCGATCGCGTAAGCCAATCCAGCAGCCCTCCAATTTTCTTCTTCGCGATCGCACCCACGGGGCCGCGATTGCATAAGCCAGGACTCAGACCCCTCATTTTTCTTCTCCGCGATCGCACAACAAAGGTTGTGATCTCATACAACACCAGCAGCACCAGAAACCAGCAACAGCAAAATAGAGAAAAGTGGCCCGAAACCACCCCGAAACACACTTGAGACCCCCGGGACCCCGTCCAAACACACGACTCAGTCCCATAACATCCCACGAACTTGCTCGAGGCTTCAAATCACATTAAACAGCGCCGGAATCACGAATCACATAAAAATTCAACTTTATGAACTTTGAAATTTCAAGCTTTCACATTCGATGCCGAAACCCTCCAAATCACCTCCGAATAACCCCAAATGTTGCACACAAGTCATATTCAACATTACGGACATGTTTCAACTTCTGGAATCTCATTCCAACCCCGATATCAAAATCTCCACTTCCGATCGAATTCTTCCAAAACCTTCAAATTCTAACTTTAGCCAAATGACTTCAAAATGACCCCCGGACATCCGAATTCACTTCCGATCGCGCTCCCAACTCCAGAATCACCATACGGAGCTATTCCAAGACTCAGAATACCAAACGGACATCAATATCATTGAAATGCGCTTCAAGCCAAACTTAGAAAATTTCTTCAAAAATGCTGACTTTCACAATATACTTTGAAATGCTCTCGGGTTATCCATATCCCGATCCGGACATACGCCCAAATCCGAAATCACCGTACGAACTTGCTGGAACCTTCGGATCCTGATTTCGAGGTCGTTTACTCAAAATTCCAGTCTTACTCAATTTCTTCAACTTAAGGCTTCTGAAATTAGAATTTTCCTTTCAATTTAACTCCGAACCTCCTAAATTTCAACTCTGACCATACACACAAGTCACAATACCCAAAATGAAGTTGTTCATGACTCCCAACTGCTGAACGACGCGCTGGATCTCAAAATGACCGGTCAGGTCGTTATATTCTCCCTCACTTAAACAGACGTTCGTCCTCGAACGTGCCATGAACTGCCCCAGAATTATCTGAAATCACTTTTTAACACCTCGTGCACCTGCCCATGCTACCACAACCCAGTTGAGCACATTAGCTTGATAAAATCTGAAGATATTCCCTTTTATCCATATAATAAACTCAGACCCCAGTTCCAACACTTGAAATTCTCTGCCATGCCTGTTTCTAATATGTGAACAGCGCATCAACTACCACACGAGGCACCAGAGCACAACTGCGTACCTTTGCTAAATCAGCACCGCACACTGCATAATCCATCATCTAACCACAATGACGCTCCATGAGCCTTAACAACTAAAATTTCTACGAACCTAGTGCTCTCAATGCACCTTATAAGATATATACGTACACTCTGCTATGATGTTAACGATACCACCACAACAGAGGAAAGGAGTAGAAATTTATAACCAACTGCAGAGTTAACTAAACATTGAAATCCTTTATCCTGACTAAGATCATCATCTCATTACAACCAATGAGGGTAACTGTCCTTTAATGTATTAGACATAACCTTATCGCACTGATTCCTGATGCAATAATCTCGTCTCTCCCAGTATGATCTTCTCAGATAACCAATCACCCCAGACATGATCAACAGTCTCACACGATGCCACAATGCGCCAATAGGCCACAATTCGAACTTGATACATAAGGAAAGGACTTAGGAAGGGACTACTCGACTCACGCAACTCATTCGAACTTTCCCCACAATACAGGAAGTGAAACACAAGGAAAAGATTATAGGAGCCCTACTCAATATCACACTTTTGCGGCGTGCAACCTGATCCAAATAACATGCCTGTAGCGGCATGCCACCCGATCCCATCATAAAATTTACATAAAGAGATGAACACGGAGCTGAATTGCTCATTATTACAAATCACTTAATGTCGGTCACAAGCACGCTAAGTGCATAATACCGTCCTAGGAAGACTGATAGAGCCATATGCTACAAAACTTAAGCACCACTGAGGTGCGATATATACACTCTCAATCTCAAGAGCTCTCCTGCTCACATAACCTCATCACTACGCGGAATCTCAACACATACGAAATTATCAGGCCGTTTCACAACTCACACGGCACAATCATAATATACCTGAAGCAACAAAGACGAGACAACATTTGATATCCCAATACCTCTCCTTGAGGAGCGCTATGCAGAAATGAACACATCTGACTTGTATGAAGCCCAAAATCGCATTTAACTCCACTTATACACTTCGAGTTGATTCTGCTCATCCTGAACTAGGCTGATAGCCCTTCCTGGGTCCATAATACCCCAATTCCTCTCATAATACACAAGAACAACCATCATAGCCGGGACAAGCACCCCACAATCCACCATCAACTGAACCGAACTCCTTCCATGCATAAATTCTCAATTAAGCAATATTACTCTCCTTTATACTTGGTCTAATTCTTCAACCAATCAGGTGACTGCAAGTCACACTAATGAACTCTTCATGCGGTCAAGCTCCCGCGACTTTCCACGCAAGGTAACAAGTCTGCACATCCATACCACCGATCACACTAACGTTGCAAGACAAATCAGGAACCCATAACCAGGATGCAAAGCCTCTTTCCCCAAACACCGATCTCAGGTGACACTGAAAATAACACCAGCTTATTCTAGACATTCAAATCCTTTGCTATTGCCCCTCCGAGTTCATGACATCCTCGCTAACACCGAACCGCAATCCCGATTCTTGCTTCCAGTCCTACACTGACTACTGCTCCCATCATGCCGATATGGAATATTAGAGAAATCTCATCAAAATTCCTGAACCACTGATAGCGTGAACACTTTGTCATATATAAAGCCTTTACTTACCTCAATTCACGAGAATCGTAACAACACACGAGCTAATTCTCAATCTCACAATCACAATACATGCAAATTCCTTAAGCAGTGATCTGAACCACCATAAACCTTCCTTGATCCGCCTATACCTGACTGGCCATAACACTCGAATGCTTCAAACTGGAATCTATTACGACGGCCGACGAGCCCCTAACACAACTGCACATACAATACACATACTGGATCATAGTGTAGGAACTGATCATTGCCGATCATGTGCCATTTCAACCATGGATAACCAAATCCATCAGTCTTTTAATCATCTACAGGTGCTTTAGAAATAACAATAGCTTCCTTTACCTCATCATAACTCAACCCTCACTCTTCCCGAGTGACCATGATTCACGAGACCGTGCTGCCTAAACCCTACAGCTCGTCTCATCCCCCTCCAATGACCATCTCCACAATCCGGAGTCTATTCTCTTACTCCTTCTATATTATCCTGCATGCTGAAAGTAACATAGAACGCTTCAATCATCTTTCCCTTACCTCAGGAATTAGGCTGCAAAAGCCCGATTCTTAATCATATTACTGCTTGAAACCTTTAAACACCGCATCCTTAATCCTCCGAATTTACTAGGATCACTGTTGCGAGTCACCCACTCTGAGTGGCCTCAAATACAATCAACTCCAAGACTCTTCTAGCACCTGAACATCCTCTCAATGGAATACGTGACCGAGTCACTGCCCTTACAACTTGTTGATATGTCGACAAACCCGCAACCCTATGAGAACACGATCCTACAACCCAACTGCAGGAGGTGGGACTCCCCCACTTAGCCCGAAGATACTCCTAACCTCACTCTAGACCCATTCTGGAATCCTTCCTCCCTTGCTAGCATGATCTTGCTCAACCAATCCGCTAGCCCTTCCGAATTTCCTATTAGCATTTCCCAATTACCCAATAATCAATAGCATCATTCGCACATTCTGCCTCCTAACGAATCACCGCCATGATTCCTTACAAAGAACTAACAAGCCATACCACCACTATCCTATACCCAGAAATACCCGCTAACCTATACCCAGAAATACCAACTAACCTATTCCTAGGAATACCTACTAACCTATTCTAGGGAATACCTGCTAACCTATACCTAGAAATAACCCACCTGCAGAAATCACCAACTGACACCATCCAACAATACTGCGTTACACACCCTCTACGACATCAATACCCCACCCTAAGCATGTTCTCATTCACCAACCTTGCCTACCCGCTCCTCCTGGACATCTACTAACTGCTCCACCACATCTTCCGATCCACTACAGCTCTCAAAATCACTCCAACTTTCCCTTAAGATAGGCAGCCGTCCTACCACTGATCTCATGCTACGGTGCCACTCTCTCACTTGTTAAACTCCTTCCTTTAAGCAACTACCGACTTCCGTTCCTTCCACCTGGCCTTTCAGAAATGTAGCTACCATCTGACACGTCTCTCGTGACTTCCTTCCTCACATGCTTCTCGCTACGACCTCAATGCAATATCATTTCTCGTAGCTCTTAAACTCGTAGATCACCACTACTTTAGACTCTTCAAAGATCATCTTCCTCGAGCTGTCTTCTTAGAAGTAGCTATTATATTCTGAACCACCGCACACCATGATCTCCGACATCCGTTCCTTCAATATTGCTTCACAAAACTTTAACCCAATGCAACTAAAGAACCATAACACCGACGAACTTAACGCATCCCATTCGATCAATGACGACAATATTACATCACGGGTGAGTATTCCACCTCACTCGAAACCACAAAGTCTTGCTACTTTATCAATCCCAACCGGACCTTTCATAGTCCAGATTCCTTTCCTTTGCCGGAACTAAAATACTGAAATCTAAAAATCGCCCCCGGAGGAGACCTCCCTTCAAGCCATTCATCACCCCAACATACGGGCAATCATTCTATTAACATACCAACACCGCGCGATAACCAATCGAAAACATCATAACAATATCAGCACAGCCTCAAGGTTCTCAGAAACACAGCCACTGAACTAAAGCAACATAATATTCTTCTTGTTGGGCAACAACAACATCCCCAAACGACTACGCACGGAAGACTTCACGCACCATATCTGTAACATCATCACAACTCCTCAAATTCTCGATTCATAACAAGCGCTTCGCAACGCGTAAGATTGAGTAGGAAGGAAACATAGGCATAAGCCTTAAGGGAATCAAATCACATGATGAGGAATCAAGAAGGGAAGTACTCCTACAGGCATGTATCCTCTCGAAGATAAGTACAGACATCTTTGTACCGATCCGCGAGACTCTACCAGACTTGCTCATCACTCGTGAGACCTACAGTAACCTAGAGCTCTAATACCACGTTGTCACGACCCAAAACCTATGGGTTGTGATGGCGCTGGACACCACTGTCAGGCAAGCCGACCCCTTAATCAGTTGGAACACTTTCCTGTTTAACATTTTAGAATCGAAGCCTCTTCTTGCATTTTCATTATTAAATAAATAAATTTCTTAATTTAAATATGGCAAGAAACCAACTTAATACAAAAAACGAAATACCAAGACATCCCCAGAACCCGGTGACACAAGTCCATGAGCAATTTCTAAGAATTTATACAATTATACAATGCTTGTCCGAAAAAAAATTGGACAAAGGCAATAAATATAAAATGTAAGTACACAGAAGGGAGACTCCGGCAGCTGTGGAATGCCTCTGGATGAATGCAGCCCGTATAAGTCCCCAAATCGATCACTGTACTATAAAGGTACTTGTGCAACACAATGCTCAGAAAGTGTAGCGTGAGTACATATACATATATGTACCCAGTGAGTATCCTGTCTAATCTCGAAGAAGTAGTGACGAGAGGTTGACTTGACACTCACTAAGGTCCAACAGTATGATATAAAAATGATAAAATGAATAAAAGCAGAAGACATGTAAGACAGTGAGTAGCAATTATGTATAAAGCACAGAAACCCAGTAAATACTGGAACAATAACAATGGCCATTTTCTTTTCCCCAAATATCCAGTACAAGTCAATAACCATGAAACAATGCCAAATAATCATACGCACACAGGAATAAGACAACTGGCCGGAGTCATAAGGAAAAATAGCTATGCACTGCCGAGGATCGACCGGCCCGTCCCAAAAGTGCATGCTTACCATAGTCATATCTGCGCACTGCCGAGGATCGATCGGCCCATCCCATAAGTGTGTCTTTCAATGTAACCATATCATAACATAGTACAACTTCGTCCATGCACTGCCGAGGATCGAACGGCCCGTACCAAAAGTGCATTCTCAATTATATCATCTATGTGCACTGCCGAGGATCGATCGGCCCATACCAAAAGTGCACCTTTCCATCCGCCAAAGCGTACAGCCCGCTCCCATGAGAGTGGGAAAAATCACACATCGCTCGCGGAATGTAAATTGCGAAGCAGTCACATGTACACACAATAACATATAAAACTTACTTTACATAACCAATTCCTTTCAATTCCACAATTTCCATAAAGTCTCAGAGAAAAGCAATAGCACGCAAAATCATGAGTTCATAACATATATGTCATTGGCAAGAAAGAGTATAAGGCATGTTGTGGCCCTGAAATTTCACGACATGGCACAATTCCTTTTTATATTACTTTTCGTAAAATAATTTCTTTTCTATTATTTAAATTCCATAAATGTCAGAGGAACAAAAACTACACATATAATCAGGGCTCATACATATAGTTCATTACGAATAGAAAACATAGCATGATGTGGGGCCTAACTACCTGGACATAGCAATAATAGCCGCTACGCACGGACTCTCGTCACTTGTGCGTACGTAGCCCCCACAAACAATTACACACGGCACATAGAACACCTATGGGGACAATTCCATCTTACAAGGTTAGAAAGGAGACTCACCTTGCTCCGAAAATTCTTAACCGGCTTCCAAGCCTCTACGACGACTTCAATGGATGCACGACGCCCCCAAACTAACCAAACAACGACAAACCAATGAAAATATACTCTAATATTTGCTAAAAATTCAGATTATATAATTTCCCAACTCCGCTCAGTGAATTGACCAAAATGCCCTCGGGCCCACGTGCCCGGATTCCGAAATTTCTTGAAGATAATCTCTACCCGAGGCTTTACTAGATCAATCACACAATTTACTCCAATAGTCATGCTCAATTCGAGGCTAAAAATCATTTTTTTATCAAATTCTAGGTTTCCTTGAAAATTCCCAAATTTTCCTCAATTCCCTTATCAAATCTATGCGATTATATTGTATTTAATCTTAGAAGTGAGTAGAAGCAACTTACCTCCGAAGCTTAATGGAATCCCCCTTGAAATGCTCTCCACATTCGTCCATAGCATATGAAATGAATGAAGGAAATGCCAAAATCCCGTTTTCAAACAACACTGCCCAGATCTTTCCTCTTCGCGATCGCGGAATTACCTTCGCGATCATGGAAGCCAATGAACAGCTGCCCCAAAAATCTTTCTCTGCGATCGCATCTTAAGCCTCGCGATCGCATAGCCCAGCCCCAGCCTTCTCCGCGATCGCATAAGCCAAGACTCAGACCCCTCATTTTTCTAATCCAGCAGCCCTCCAATTTTCTTCTTCGCGATCGCACCCACGGGGCCGCGATCGCATAAGCCAAGACTCAGAACCCTCATTTTTCTTCTCCGCGATCGCACAACAAAGGCTGTGATCGCATACAACACCAGCAGCACCAGAAACCTACAACAACTAAATAGAGAAAAGTGGCCTGAAACACACCCGAGACCCCTGGAACCCCGTCCAAACACAGGAATATATCCCATAATATCCCACGAACTTGCTCGAGGCTTCAAATAACATTAAACAGCGCCGGAATCACGAATTGCTTAAAAATTCAACTTTATGAACTTTGAAATTTCAGGCTTTCACATTCGACGCCGAAACCGGCAAAATCACCTCCGAATAACCCCAAATTTTGCACACAAGTCATATTCAACATTACGGACCTACTCTAACTTCCGGAATCTCATTCCGGCCCCGATATCAAAATCTCCACTTCCGGTCGAATTCTTCCAAAACCTTCAAATTCTAACTTTAGAAATGACTTCAAAATGACCTCCGGACATCCGAATTCACTTCCGATCGTGCTCCCAACTCCAGAATCACCATACGGAGCTATTCCTAGACTCGAAATCTCAAACAGACATCAAGATCATTGAAATGCGCTTGAAGTCAAACTTAAGAAATTTCTTCAAAAATGCTGACTTTCACAATATACACCGAAACGCTCTCGGGTTATCCAAATCCTGATCCGGACATATGCCCAAGTGTTAAATCACCATACGAACCTGCTGGAACCTTCGGATCCTGATTCCGAGGTCGTTTACTCAAAATTCTAGTCTTACTCAATTTCTTCAACTTAAGGCTTCCGAAATGAGAATTTTCCTTTTAATTTAACTCCGAACCTCCTGAATTTCAACTCTGACCATAACACAAGTCAAAATACCTGAAATGAAGCTGTTCATGACTCCCAACTGCTGAACGACGCGCTGGATCTCAAAACAACTGGTTGGGTCGTTACATTAACCCAGGTAGGTTTGACCATGATGCATGCACTGTATAACAGAGTAAGGTTTCTATGGGGTTTTAGACCGTTACCCTTGAGCGGACAACTCGAGGGGGAAGGCACGAAAACATCGACTGCACCGTTGATCGACTGATTTATCGCAAATAAGCATTTTGGAATTTAAGGGTGATATAAAATAGGAAGAGTGCAACCACTCTTCAAGCGTTGCTATAGGATTTGTATAGGCACGAGTGGAATATGATGTTGAGCATGATTATGCAACAATAAATAAGCAATAAAAGCATGTTGTCATCTATTTCCACGTTATAAAAGCGGTAAATACAACAGTTATAATTTAAAGCGGTTACAAAGGGAAACAAAAAAAAACATGTCAGTTTTGTTCTTGGAAAAAATAAATACATGGAAGAAATAGACAATTAAAGTGCACAAAATGGGATAGGGAAAGGGTGCAGATATTAGCAAAGTAAAGACAAATTCACAAAGCAGTTTGAAATGGTAAAAGCCTAAAATCCCCAGCAGAGTCGCCATGCTATCTCGCCCCCTTTTTCTCTCCTCTCGGATCAGTCAGGGTTTTTGACATTATTGGGACAACTCATTTCCTTTTGGGATAAGAGATGTGAAGGATTGGAAGCGCCACCTAACGAATTAAGGTGCGTTAGGGCACCTATTAAGGGTCACAGTAACACTAATTGAATAACCAGAGATTGGGTAAGGGATTGAGATTACTTCAAGGGGAAGGTGTTAGGCACCCCTCAAAGTCCACAACTGTGGTTCCCGGCCAAATGATCTATGTGAATTTAAACAAGTAGCAAATAGGCAGTCAAAGTATACACATGTAACAAATAGTGGTTTGAAAAGATTTGTAGTCTAAGCACACATATGTAATAAAGTTGAAAGATTTATGGTCTAAACACAAATATGTAAAGGGATAAGGGAGGTCCTAAGTTGTTTATCCTATAGGATCACATCAATGCAATGCCCGGTAATCACTCCTCAATGAGGGGATACACGTGGAATTAGCGCACTGGTCATCATATCCACCTCTACCCTTTACCCCACCCCTTAGCGGTTATTAAGAGAGTTTATTTAACGAACTCTAAGCGTGTTTTTACCCGTCCCCTTCTTATGGTCCTAGAGAAGTTTTAGGACCTCTAGATGTAGGAAGTTCTAGACAAACCCTTAAGGTTAAAAGATAAAATTATAAGCGACAAGCAAGAACAAATAGGACTAATCAAATAAATGTAGGAAAGTAGTTACGAGGCTCAGATTTACCTCCACAGATAATGCACAGAGGCAGCACCTCTCAAACACAAACAAGAACAGTTTATTAGAAAAGATCCTAAGACAAGATATCTAAGTGGATCAATACATAGAAATATGAAGCTTTGTTTCATAAACTCAAAGGCAGGGCCCTAATCAGCTTGCTTACTGATTTTTAAGCATGTGTCTTTCAGCAGTTAACACAACCAAGCAGTGTTCCAGTTTTTTAAAGATATTGATTACCTAAGGCTTGCCTAGGCGTGAGATTGTGCATAATAATTACCAGAATTGCTAAAAACAGTTCAGGGGTTGTTTTACCTAAAGCATGTTGTTCTATGTGGTGTAAATCTGAGAATGCAGAGATTGTTACCAATTTCTATTAAAAGCAGACATGATAATTGTATGTGAAACTACTTTATACCCTTTTCTTGAATCAGCAGTTTAAACTAGGCGTGGTTAGGCAAATGTAAATGAAATCCTAAAGCATGGTATCTAATATGCACATATAGATGCAGAAAGGTTAAAACATAATTTCAGGATGTATAGAATTCCTAAAGCATCATTTCTAAAATGCATAGAGAATTACAGAGCTTTTAAGCATGATTTCTGGATGCACGTGTAGCAGCAGTTACATTGTTTATCCTAAGAGCAGGATCTCTAAATGGCAGGAATGAACGTGGATTAAAGAGATGTTGTATAATAAAGCAGTAAACGTGAAAGCCCCAAAGACATGATATCTAATGCAGGTTTGGCATGGTTTGAATGTAAATGCAGATATAGAGAATGTAAAAGCCTAAGGCATGATTTCTACCGAGTAACATTGATAAAACAACATAGCTACCCCTACCATTTCACTAGCCAACCCTAATATCTGTTTATAATAATTATTACAAACCAATAGCTGAATGAATTACATAAATAGATAAAAGAAAAGAAGAAGTTAAACTATAGGGTGCCTGAAGTAGGCCCAAATGCACCAAATTGTCCATAGCCTCAAATGCTAAAGTCATATCCTTTTTCATGTCCGGGTGTGTCAGAGTTCCCTAAGGACCTCAAGGATCCCGGGTAGTGCTCACACCTAGACTTCATAACCAGAACTGAGTAAGTGCAGTGTGGAAGAGCCAACCCCAGTGCATCAGAGTTCAGAGGGATGTCACAAGGATCCCAAAGCAGTCACACATTGGAGGGGCAGAACTTAAGGACCTAAGAGTAGAGTGAGAGTGCTTGACATAGTTTTTAAAAGGTCTGATAGGAAAACAATATTGAAAAAGACTCAGTTGAGATAGTTATGTAAAAGTATGAAATAGTTTAGTGGTAAAATAGTTTGAACAAGAGTAGGGTAATTACAAACAGCAGATTAACTACTGCACAAAGAGGTTTAGCACACTCAAATCACAGTCCTTCATACAGGGGGTGATGGGAGTTGGGGACACATAGAGCATACGTAGTAAACACATAACAGACAAGAGCATAGCAGTTCTTTTAGGGGTTTATGGGATTAGGGGATAGCTAATGGTACCAACACAGTATGAATTTCAGAACCAACATAGAATCAGACAACTTAGGGTAACAAAATTGCTTTGTAAAGAAAGGTTCATACTAGAGACCAGACAACATAAAATAGAGCAGAGTCGGGCTAGGACATGCTATAAAAGGATTAAGTAAATTCATAAACATGTTGATCCTAAGTTGAATTAGGACAAAACTAATATGATGAGTGAAGCAATAATGTAAACAGGTTAATTATATGTTGAAAAGCTAAGCAACAGACAGAAATTGACTGATGATTAGTAAACTAAAGTGGTAAGTAAACACATTGAGTTTGGTACTTGAATTTAAAAATTAGAATGTAACGACCCAGCTGGTCGTTTTGTGCGTTGGGACTTCGTTCCCGTGAATGACTCTTCACATAGCGACTACTCATGCCTTATGACTTGTGTGGGCCGGTAGTTCGAGATTCGGAAGTGTTTTGGCCAGTTCAGGAACACTTGGTTCCTGAAGGCTAGCCTATTTGGTTGATTTTGGTTCCGAGCAGCATTTTGAGCAAACGACCTCTGAATCGAGTTCTGATAGCTCCAGCAGCTCCGGATGATGATTTCGGACTTGGGAGTGTGTTCGCCTCGGGTTTCTGATGACCCGGGAGTATTTCGGCACCTGAATTGGAATTCAGGATTTCATGTGATTTGGAATTCAGCCTGAAATTGGACCTCGGGATATCATAGTCCGAATGGAATTCCGGAACTGACAATAGTTCCGTACAGTCATTTATGACTTGTCCGTAAAATTTGGGGTCATTCCGAGCAGTGTAGACCCGTTCGGCGTATTGATGAGCCGTTGAAATTTTTCTTGAAATCCTAAGTTTGATCTAAGGGGTTTTGGAGAGTGATTCTTGGTTTGAATGATGTTTCTAGTGTTCTGAGAGCTCGAGCAAGTCCGTCATGTGATTTGGGACTTGTTGGTATAATTTGTCGAGGGCTCGGGTGGGCCTAGGGGTCTCCCGTACCCCGATCGGGATTAAAAACCAGCAATTGAACTGCTGGTGGGCATTTACTAGTGTGACCGCACCTGCGGTCCATGAGCCGCAGGCGCGAGATTCGCACCAGCGGAATTTCCTGCGCAGGTGCGGCTCCTTTCGTAGGAGCGACCTTCTCTCTGCAGGCGCGGTCCTGCAGGAGCGGACAAAGGCCCGCAGGTGCGACCTTACCCAGGGGCCCAGGCCATCGAAGGAGCGGCCTACTCTCCGTAGGCGCGGCTCCGCAGGCGCGGACAAAGGCCCGCAGGCCCGAGAAAATTGCCCAGTGCCCAGGCCATTTCCGCAAGCGCGACCCAATTTCCGCAGGTGCGAGTCCGCCCCTGCGATCTAAAAGTCGCAGGTGCGGAAACTGCTGGGCAGTTCCATTTAAAAAGCAAGGTCGCGAATTCATTTTCTAAAAACACATTTCTTCCATGGTTGACGACCCCAAGAGCTCCAGAACAGATATCTTGGCCTAGGAACTCAGGTAAGTGATTTCCGTAACCCTCCGCACGTAATTTCTCCCGTTCTTTCAGAATTTCCTCTTCCTAATTCATGGAAATTCATAAGATTTTGTTTGGGGAAGAAAGAAGGGTTTGATGTTATTGTGAATTCTGATTTTTGGGCCATTGAGGGTTGATTAATGGAATTGATCTTGATCCTTAGGCGACGTATAACGCGTCTCTTCAAGAATTATAATTTTCCGGACGCCGAAGCTCGGAGTTGAATTTCCAAAGTACGTCAAGAATACATTTTTTATGGAAAATAGTTGATGAATCCTCCTCGAATCTTTCTAAATTTATATAATTGTGTGTTTTTGGCTAGTTGCGAGCCATCGAGGGTGATTCGGAGGATTCGAGCGTC
>ML258879.1:0-10808 GCA_005239495.1 Nicotiana undulata
GAATTTGTCACCCAAATGTTAGATGACTTGGATGATTCCTCATTCTGACAACAACGTGTGACAATAGAATATGAAGATGAACAAGGAATCCTTGGATCTTGTGAGTAAAAGAGGTATATTGAGCGATGGAATCAATAGACATGACAAGTTTTTCATATATTCTTGATAGTCAACCCTATACAATATGTTCTTATCAGAAAAGTGAAGATCCCCTTTTGTTCCTTATCTCTTTCTATTTAAAGGGGATATTCCTAGAAAACCCTAAAAAGTACAATTAAAGGAATATTTAATGGAATATTCCTTCTCACTATTCTAAGACTTATTTTAGTCGTTGTTGTCCTTCGTTCTCTACACCACCTCGGCGCTAGTCTTTCTCTTGGTGACTCCTCGCCACCGAGTCGTGGTTGGCTTCAATTTCGACCACGTCTCATCCATTTGCAGTCATTAAGCTCAGCTTAATTTTGACCAAACTCAAACTCTGTTTACAAAGTAATCTTATTTCTTCTCATAACATTTCTAATTTTTTGGTAAGCACAAAATAAATAACATGCAAAATTAAGAATTTTGTCTCTTTTTACAGATTATGACTTAAAGGCACTAACTATACACAAGAATATGCAAAAATAAGAGGAACCAACGGAACCCAAAAAGAGGAAAAAGCAAAAACATACTGTGAAAAACTCTCGGTACAACAAGCTACATTAAGTTGTTTTCTTTTCCTTACTTCTTTTTTGCATATAAATTATCAGAACAACCTAAAACCTAGACACATGTTTTTAGTATTCACTTTCAAGATTAAAGTAAAAATCACTTTAAGCCGGAAAAATAGAAGGAAAAAAAAGAGTGCTTAGATGTGAGAGAGAAAAAGTAAAAAATACCCAAAAAAATACGAAATAGTACATGTGAACAAAGTCCTCAAAATTTCTCCTCTTTCGCGCAGCAAATTGGAGTTCTTAATGGAAGAAGAAGCATAAAAGCAAAAGAAGAGATGAAATAACACATCAATGCATGACAGAGAATAAGAACAGATCAATAAAACATAAAATAAAAATAAAAAAGAAACCTCGGTTGCTAAACTGCTCCCTATTTTTCTCCACAAATTAATTGATTTATGGAACTTCGTCCTTTGTGTAAAGAATAGTTAGAAAGACATTAATGTGGAGAAAGTGGAGAAAGTGGAGGCACAACACGTGTTAATAGAAATGGAGAAAAGATATCATCCACCAATAAAATAACGTCAAGTGCACAGTACAAGAGACATAACTTTCTTTACAATTTGGAACTACTGTAGAGTTCGTACTCCTTTTATTTTTTTAATTCAAATTTTCTTTGCCTAATAATCTATGAAAGTGAGAAAGAAAATTATATCCCTAGTAGATAAATAAATACTTAGCATATTTATTTTATATAAATAAATATTCAGTTTCATATTATAATAAAGGTAGACAAATAAAATAATTTTTTAAAACCTTTTTCATGTAAAATCATTCCTCGACATATGTTTTTAATAAAAAGATAAAGTTATGGATTGGTTATGAAGGTATTTTTGTAAACAAACAATTCTTTTAGAAATTTATCTAATGCTCTAATACATCAAACCAAACAACGGATAGGAAATATGTCAGCATAACTAATGCAAGCATAACTAATACCAGCATTACTAATACACCATATTCAATATTTGTAACGACCCGACCGGTCGTTTTGCTTTCTAGAACCTTATTTCCCTAAGTAAGACTTCATGTATGTACTTTTACTATTTTATGACTTGCGGGAATGGTTAGTTTGAGAATTGGAAAGGCTTAGGTTGAAATTGGAATACTTGGTTCCTTAAGTTGGCCAAATAGGCCTAGGTTTGACTTCGATCAACATTTTGAGTAATCAACCTCGGAATCAGGATTTGACAGTTCCAATAGGTCCGTATAATGATTTCGGACTTGGGCGTATGCTTGGTTCGGGTTTTTGATGACCTGGGAGCGTTTTAGCGTCTAATATCAAAAGTTGGTTCTTGAAGGATTCTGAAGTTCTTTAAATTTGGTTTGGAGCGGATTTTGGTGTTATTGAGGTCCAAATAGAATTCCGAGACTAGGAATAGTTCTGTAATGTCATTTAAGACTGGCACGCAAAATTTGGTGTCAATCCGAGTAGTTTAAGTATGTTTCGGCGCATTGGGAAACAATTGAAGAACTTGAAGTTCATAAGTTTGATTCAATTAGTTTTGGGGTGCGATACTAAGTTATAATGTTATTTCAAGCGTTCCGAGAGTTCGATCGAGTCCGTTTTATGATTCCAAACTTGTTGGTATGTTCGGGCGGGACCCCGTGGTCCCCGAGTGTCGATAGGACGAGGCTCGGACCAAGTTGGGAGCTTGGAGAAACAACTTAAGCTCCCAGGTCTGTCATAACCGCACCTACGCTTGGCTAGCTGCAAATGCGAGCCACGAGCTGCAGAAGCGAGAAATTAAGGGAAGCTCAAAAACCGCGGATGCGGAAGATTGGGCGCACATGCGTGACCGCAGGTGCGAGAGCCGTGATCGCAGGTGCGGATAGGCTCGTAAAAGCGTCCCTTTTTTACTGTAGATGCGGAGCCAGGACAGGTGAGGGAAATTCGCACCTGCGAGGCATTTGCCGTATATGCGGCCAAGGCACCACAGGTGCGGAAACCGCTTGGCAGAAGGATTCATTTAATGCGGAACTTAGACCATTTCTAACACATTTTCTTTCACTCTTGGGCGATTTGAGATCTTCTAAGGAGGGTATTTCGACCTAGCTTTGTAAGGTAAGTGATTTCTACCCAATATGAGTTTAATACATAGATTATGGGTAGATTTTAACGTGAAAATTTATGAAAATTATGGGTTTAGATGAAAACCTAGGTTTTGATAAAAATGGGAATTTACCACGAAAATGGTTATGGAACTTAGTGAAAATCATATTTATGTTGAGGTCATGGGTAACAACTTTTGTTAAAAAAATTCGGGATCCGGGCACGTGGGCCCGGGGGTGAATTTTAGGAATCTTGCATCTAGGGTTGGATAATCACTTTAATAGAGGGGATATGAACTTTCAAGCATAAATTGATTAATTTATATTATATTTGACTAGTTCCGAGTCGTTTGGCACCAAATTTGGAGGTTGAGCATATTTTTGAACCAGGAATAAGGCTTTGAGACGAGGTAAGTCTTCTTTCTAACCTTGTAAGAGGGAAATTTCCTCATAGGCGAATTAACTAGTATGTGTGTCTATTTGTGGGGGGGGGGGGGGGGACTACGTACTTATAAAGTGACGAGAGTCCGTGTGTAACTACTAATTATGCTAAAGTTCGGGTAGTCTAGGACCCATACCATGCTATACTTGAAATGATTACGCCCTTACTTGTCAATTGAATTGCTTAAATCATAATTCCGAAAACTGTAGAAGAATTACAAGGGATAAGTTTTACTCATTTGAGGTTGTGATTAGAACACTTGACTGTTATCGAAAAGCTTGTGCTTCTTTTAAGTATCTTCTATTTGTGGAGCGGGTCGAGCACCTCGGGAGGTTAAATATATGCATCTATGGTTCGCGTTGTTCGACCCTCGGCAGTGTACAATTTAAATATTGTTATGTTGGTTCGGTCCGTACGACTTCGGCATTGTTTGTGCATGATAAATTCTTGGGTTTTCATAACTGATATTGCTTCAATGTTTGACGAAAGATAAATTTGGGGATTTAATAATTGTGAAAAAAGTTGTTTATCATCTTTGGTTGTTGAGTTATAGTATATTTCTTGTAATCCTTGATTAGTTATTACTTTGACTTATTTATCATTAGCTTTAGTAAGTGTCAAGTCGACCCCTCGTCACTACTTCTTCGAGGTTAGACTGAATACTTACTGGGTACTTATTTTTTTATGTACTCATGCTACATTTCTGAACTTAACTGTGCAGGATCAGAGGCAGATGCATTTGGATATCCGTCTGGTGCGCATACTTGATCCTGGTCCGAGATTTCACGGTGAGCTGCCCTTCCGAGCCGTTCAGCAGCATGCTGGAGTCTCATTATTTGTTTTATTTCTATCTATTTTATTTTAGAAAGTAGGATAGACATCTTTTGTATATTTTACTAGTTTCCCACATACTTATGACACTAGATCTTGGCACGTATTAGTAGACTTGTGATTTTTGGGTTCTTTTCTTATGGTTATAAATATTTCTAGCTGCTTTCACTTATTAACTTAAATCGATTTCTTATCAAATCTTTTAAATTAAGAAAAAAATTACTCCTTGGGAAATTCGTTAAAATGGAAAAATCACTAAGTTATTCATTATTGGCTTGTCTAGCAACAGTGATGGATGCATCACAGCCTGATATAGAACTGAGTTATGACAACATGGTATCAGAGCACTAGGTTCACGTAGGTCTCACAAGTTATGGCCAGGACTAATGTAGTCTTGCGGATCGGTGCAGAGACGTCTGTGCTTATCTTTGAGAGGCTACAGGGTGTTAGGAAACTACTCTTTATTCATCTCCTATCGTGTAGTTGATGGTGTACTAAGTTTCTTCCTCTTATTCTCTCACTGGTGGTTAGGACGCGGACATCAGACGTTCCAAACCCGGGAGGGGCTGCTCCCCCTGCGCTAGAGGCTGAGGCTGAGGCCGGTGGAGGGCACCAGCCCGAGGTGGAGGATCCCACAGTTGAGGATCAGGTTGAGGGGCCCGCAGCAGAGCCAGCTCTGGTCGATTTCATGACAGCACCGGGCTTCCAGGAGGTCATGGGTCGCATGCTACGGTTCATGGATTCTATGACCCAGGCCGGTCTACTTTCAGCAGACCTTGCCACATCTCAGGCGGGAAGGGGAGCCCAGACCCCTACCACTCAGGCTCCTGGGCATGCAGCCGCTGTATATCATACCTCGGTCACTCTCCACGCGGGCGTAGCCTAGACAATCACAGCAGTTGTACCTGAGTCTAGATTAGCTGCGGCCGGCGAGCCGCAGAAGATTTTGGACAGATGGACTAGGCTTCACCATCCATTCTTTGGGGGTGAGCGACATGAGGATCCCAAGGACTTTATTGATAGGTGTAGGGACAGACTGCACAATATGTGCATATTGGAGTCTCAAGGGGTTGATTTCACTACCTTTCAATTGGAGGGCAGCGCACGTCGGTGGTGGAAGGCTTATCTTCTTGGCAGATCAGTATATTCTCCTCCCATGACTTGGGACCAGTTCACACACCTATTCTTCAATAGGTATCTTCATAGAGGGAAGAGTTACGGTTTCAGTTTGAGCGGCTTCAGCATGGTCAGATGTTCGTGACCGACTATGAGGCAAGATTCTCCGAGTTGTCCCGCCATGAACTTATGATACTCTCTACTGAGGCGAAGCATAAGGTATTCAGGATATTATGGCTCGGGAGGTTGAGATTGGGACTCTCTATCAGTTAGCAGTGGAGATTGCTCGCAGGATTGAGGGTTACCGTCAGAGAGCTAGAGAGTAGATGCAGCAGGATAAGAGGTCTCATTTTTCTGGAGAGTTCAGTGGTGCCCCAGCTGAGGGCAGAGGTCATTTTGGGAGGTGTCATCCCAACAGGCCCCCATATTCAGCACCAACACCTCATCGAGGTGTTCTAGCGCGATCGTATTTGAGTGTTATGCCGGAGAGTTCTTACCACCCGCCAGCTATTCAAGGTTCTTCCAGTAGGTATTGTGGTCGTCAGGGTTCTTCCAGTGCTTACTTCAGTGCCATGCCAGAGAGTTCATATCGCCCACCAGCTATCCACGGTTCTTCCGATGGGTATTCAGGCTATCAGGGTCAGACTTTAGGCAGCAGATCACCGCGCCGAGAGGTTTTTTTGAGTACGGGGATGTTAGAGGGTGTTTGGATTGGCTTTTAAAAAGTAGCTTTTAAGCTAAAATCCAAAGGCCATAAGTTGGTAATACCCAACTTTTGGCTTTTGGCTTTTGGCTTATTTTTGTACTTTTCATGCCTAAAAGTAAGGGCTTTTAAGCACTTTTTATCATTGCCAAACACCACACAAACTAGAAAAGTGCTTAAAAGCCAATAAGCACTTAAAATAAGTCAATCCAAACACCCTCTTAGTCGTGTGCAGAGATTTTTCCCCAGGCTTCGAGGCAAGGCAGTGCAGCAGGGTCAGCATCCCATAATTACAACTCCAGTAACTGTACCAGCCGTCTGGCCACCCAGAGGCGGAGGGCAGGTTGGTAGAGGTCATCCCAGAGGTGGAGGCCAGGCATGCGAAGGCCAGCCAGGTGGCGCTCCAGCAAGATTTATGCTTTTCCGACCATACTAGATGCAGTGGCCTAAGATGCCGTAATCACAGGTATTATCTCTATCTGCGGTAAGGACTCTTCGGTATTATTTGATCTAGGATCTACCTATTCATATGTGTCATCCCTGTTTGCTCATTTTCTGGATATTCCTCGTGAGTCTTTGGGTACTCTTGTTTATGTGTCCACTCATGTGGACGATTATGTTGTTGTGGATCGAATCTATCGGTACTATGTGGTTACATTCTATGGATATGAGACTAGAGCGGACCTTCTGTTGCTTTATATGACCAACTTTGAAGTCATCCTGGGCATGGACTGGCTATTTCCATATCACGCCATCCTTGGTTGCCATACCAAGACTGTTACCTTAGCGATGCCAGAGTTGCCGAGGTTGGAATGCAAAGGTTCATCTGTCAGTACATCTAGTCGTGTTATATATTTTATGAAGGCTCGACACATTATCGAGAAGGGTTTCTTGGCTTATCTAGCCTATGTTCGGTATACTATCGCAGAGTCTCCAACAGTTGATTCAGTGCCAGTAGTCTGGGTGTTCGCTGATATGTTTCCTTCTGACCTTTCAGGCATGCCACGAGATCGTGATATCGATTTCTGTATTGACTTTCTATAGGCACTCAGCCTATATCCATCCCATCGTACCATATGGATCCGAAAGAATTGAAGAAGTTGAAGGAACAACTTGAAGAGTTGCTAGCAAAGGGGTTCGTCAAGCCGAGTGCATCACCTTGGGGTGCACCAATATTATTTGTGAAGAAGAAAGATGGGACTATGCGGATGTGCATTGATTACCGCCAGTTGAACAAAGTCACCATAAAGAACAAGTACCCGTTGCCGCGTATTGATGATTTATTTGACCAGTTGAAGGGTGCTAGGGTGTTTTCTAAGATTGACTTGAGATCGGGGTACAATCAGTTGAACATTCACGACTCGGATGTTCCGAAGACTGCCTTCCGTACTAGATATGGCCACTATGAGTTTTTAGGATGTCTGACTAATGCCCCAGCGGCGTTTATGGACTTGATGAACAGGGTTTTCAGACCTTATATTGATTCCTTTGTTATTGTCTTCATTGATGACATTTGATTAACTCACGTAGCATGGAGGAACACGAACAACATTTGAGAGTGGTGCTTCAGACCTTGTGGGAACAGAAGCTATATGCTAAGTTCTCCAAGTTTGAGTTTTGGTTAGATTTTGTGGCATCCTTGGGGAATGTGGTAGTAGGCGAGGGTATTAAGGTGGATCCCAAGAAGATTGATGCAGTTCAGAGTTGTCCTCTTCCTACTTTGGCGATCGAGATCAGGAGTTTCTTGGGTTTAGCAGGTTATTATTGACGGTTCATGGAGGTTTTCTCATCCATTGCAGCACCTTTAACTAGATTGACCCAAAAGGGTGCTCAATTTCGTTGGTCCGATGATTGTGAGGCGAGCTTCCAAAAGCTCAAGATAGCTTTGACCACAGCACCAGCCCTCGTGTTGCCTTCCGGTTCGGGGATGTATATTGTGTATTGTGACGCTTCAGCATTGGCTTGGGTTGTGTATTGATGCAGGAGGAGTGAGTTATTGCATATGCTTCACGTCAGGTGAAGCCCTATGAGAAGAATTATCATGTGCACGATGTGGAGTTGGTCGCGATTGTTCATGCTCTTAAGATCTGGAGGCATTATCTATATGAGGTGTCTTGTGAGGTTTACATTGATCATCGCAGTTTGCAGCATTTGCTCAAGCAAAGGGATCTCAATTTGAGGCAGTGTAGATGGCTTGAGTTACTGAAGGATTATCACATCACCATTCTTTATCATCCGGGCAAGGCGAATGTAGTCGCGGATGCCTTGAGCAGGAAGGCAGCGAGTATGGGTAGTTTGGCATTCATTTCAGTGGAAGAGAGGCCACTAGCCTTGGACATTCAATCATTGGCTAACAGACTTGTGAGGTTTGATTTTTCAGATCCCAACCGAGTCTTTCTTGTGTCGTTGCCTAGTCTTCACTATTGGAGCAAATCAAGGCTCGACAGTTTGATGATCTGCACCTATTGGTTCTAAGAGAGACGGTACTACAGGGTAGTTCCAAGGAGGTTTCTATTGGCGAGGATGGTGTTCTGCGACTCTAGGGTCGCCTATGTGTTCCTTATGTTGATGGCCTTAGGGAGAGGATCCTAGAGGAGGCGCACAATTCTCGATATTCAATTCACCCAGGTGCTACGAAGATGTATCGCGATCTGAAACAGCATTATTGGCGGCGGCGGATGAAAAAAGACATAGTTGAGTACATAGCTAGATGTCTAATTGTTAGCAGGTCAAGTATGAGCACCAGAGGCAATGAGGCCTACTCCAGCAGATGACTATACCTGAGTGGAAGTGGGAGCGCATCACGATAGACTTCGTAGTTGGGTTGCCGCAGACTTTGCGGAAGTTTGATGCAGTTTGGGTCATTGTAGACAGATTGACCAAGTCGGCACACTTTATTCTTGTGATGACTACATATACATCAGAGAGATTGGCCCAGATTTATATCCAGGAGATCGTTCGGCTACATGGTGTGCCTGTTTCCAGCATTTTAGACAGAGGTCCTCAGTTTACTTCACATTTCTGGAGAGCAGTACAGAGTGAGTTGGGAACCCGCGTAGAGCTCAGCACAACATTTCATCCACAGACCGACGGACAGTCAGAGCGGACAATTCAGATATTTGAGGACATGCTCAGAGCATGTGTGATTGACTTTGGAGGGCAGTGGGATCAATTCTTGCTTTTGGCCGAGTTTTCTTACAACAATAGTTACCAGTCCAGCATCGAGATGGCTCCGTTCGAGGCTTTATATGGTCGGTGATGCCGTTCTCTCATTGGGTGGTTTGAGACCGACGAGGCTAGGTTGTATGGTACTGATTTGGTGAAGGATTCCTTAGAAAAGGTTTAGTTGATTCAGGAGCGACTTCGCGCAGCATAGTCCCGACAGAAGAGTTACGAGGCAGAAGGCGCGTGACTTATCATTTATGGAGGGTGAGAAGTTTCTCTTGAAAGTCTCGCCGATGAAGAGGTTCATGAGGTTTGGGAAGAATGTCAAGTTGAGCCTAAGGTTTATAGTCCAATTTGAGGTATTGAGGCGAGTTGGGGAGGTTGTTTATGAGCTTGCTTTGCCTCCTAGTCTATCGGGAGTTCATCCAGTTACCCACGTGTCGATGCTCCGGGGGTATCATCCCAAATTTTCACATGCGTTAGACTTCAGCACGATTCAGTTAGATGAGAGTCTAGGTTATGAAGAGGAGCTAGTTGCCATGGTTGATAGGCAAGATCGCCTGTTGAGATCCAAGAGGATTTACGTGGTAAAGGTCTAGTGGAGGGGCCAACCGGGCAAGGAGGAAACTTAGGAGTCCAATGAGTACATGTGGAGTAGATATCCTCACTTGTTCAGAACTCCAGGTATGATTCTCGACCCGTTCGAGGACGAACGTTTATTTAAGAGGTAGAGCATGTAATGACCCGACCGTTCGCTTTGCTTTCTAGAACCTCATTCCCCTAAATAAGACTCCCCGTATGTGCTTTTACTGTTTTATGACTTGCGGGGATGGTTAGTTTGAGATTTGGAAGGGTTCGGGTTGAAATTGGAGCACTTTGTTCCTTAAATTGGCCAAAAATGGCTAAGTTTGACTTTGGTCAACATTTTGAGTAAACCGCCTCGGAAACTGGATTTGACAGTTCTAATAGGTTTGTATGATGATTTCGGATATGGGCGTAAGCTCGGTTCGGGTTTTGGATGATGTTGGCCCAAGAAAGGAAATAGTTTTGAAGATTTACAAAGGAACTCAGAGATGAACCAGGTCCATCACAAGTGACATAGACGAGCAGATTCAAAGGCACATGAGATGCACATGCAGAAGATAAACATATTCTGGTGAAATTGAGATATATTCTGATCGAAAATATTGCAAAAACGAAAATGGACAACGACTCCTTATTCAATAAGAACAGAATATAAGATAAGGAAGGATTTAGGAGTTGAGTTTGACTATAACTCTTTCACCAAGGAAAAGTAGCATTAGGATTCTAGGTAATTCCTTATATACTAAATCCTATGTATATTGCAGAATGTTCTTATTGTAAGGAGATGCACAAAGCATAAATTTATCAAGAATTGAGAGCAAAATTCGTGAAGAAATTTTGCAAGCAGTTCGAGCCAAATTGGAGAGTGCGAATCTGGAGCTACTTGAACCAGCTAGAAGAACAAGTTCCATCTGTTGTCTTTTAGTCTAGTTTATTTCTAGTAGGTGATTACAACGTGTACCTTTCAGCTTTATCTAGAAGCAATTGTAATAGGTACTGAGTGTTCAAGTTATAGCTAACTTGAAGTTTGTCGGAAATAGCTAGAGGCTAGTTTGCCACAAAGGGATTAGAGGTAGTCCTTAGGTTTACAAAAGAGTTTATTTTGTAAATGTTGTTTGGCTCATTGATTTAGTGAAGAGTTTGGAGAAAATCTTACTAGGAAGTAGGTCGTGGTTTTTTCACCTTTTGAGCCAGGTGTTTT